>JAWWEO010000023.1:3133083-3241417 GCA_035582975.1 Ormyrus labotus
GGCACCCCTTAAAGAAATAATTTAGTTGTTTCAACTAAATATTCACTTGAAACTACTAATTTTTTTTTTCAGTGTAGCTTCGAAAATTAGAAGGGTTTATTAATTCTCGGATTCCGGGAATGTTTGCCATTTAAGTAAGTACGGCGTTTTTTTTTCTTTTTAGAAACAGTGGCGTGGGAAATAAAAGTTGTTTTATTCTCTTTCTAATTGAATATTTTAAAAAAAAGAGTCTTGCCTTTGAACGTGAATAATTCTGGATTAAAGTTGCATAAATTTATATAGAGTAAAGTAAAACAGAAAATATTGATACGCTCAAAAGTATAATATTGTTATTATAACTCGAATAATGCCTCAAAACATCGCTGAAATTCGCGTTCACTAAAATTTTCATTACGAATTTCTGCCATTCAACTCGAACGAGTCAATATTTTTTTAATCCGAAAAAATTTTTCATTTCTTTTTACATACACTTCTAAACCGTTCGATTGAGTTCCCATTGAAACTGTTCCCCGTTCAATTAGTCGCAGGCCACGAAAAAGCCACGCTCGCTTCCAGAAATCTACCGGAAACTATAAACCACCTCCCCTCCCCCCCTCCCGACGCGTCTTATCTGTATGCGTTCGCATGTTTGTCCGTGAGACGTTCGGCTGAATAAACGTAGAAGAAAAGAGACGGCATTTCCGAGCAGCTTCTCGCACAATGCAACAAAAGGACCCCGGGAGTGCATTTCGGGAGTCGGTTTGAATGCGGCAGTCTTTCACAAAGAAGATAAACCTTTGTCGGGGTAATTAGAGGTAGCCGTAATTCTGCCGCGGCGAACCTTGGCTATATCTGAGGGCGTACCCACGCATATCTCTACATCTTGCGTAACCTTTGCGGACGTGTCAATTTAGTCGCGAGCGAACGTTACGAAGGTGGCTTTGGAGGGAAAATTTGAAATTATCCTTGCGGGCGCTTTCGGCAGGCTGCGGCGGGGAGGAAAGATACTCTTTCGAATGTAATAGGGGTTTTGAGCGTTAGAAAGTTAGTTTTTATATACGAAAAGATGACGAGAGTATGGTTTCTTTAATCGATAACTTTTACATGAATTTTAAATATAATTTCAACTCTTCTTGCTGGTTAAACGAAGTTACAAGTTAATCAGTAAAACCAATAGCTCAAAATTACTTTACCCATAAACTTAAAAGAACATTGAACTCCCGCCAAAATCCCCCTTCTCATTACCTTGAAAAGCAACCATTAACTCTTCCAAAACAGACCCTTCCCCCCCTCCCGCCCATCGTCGCGCAGCCGCCCGCCAGGGGGTGTATATATATACGAAAACAATCAGCCGAGCTTTTCTTCCCGCCGTAGCGCGAAGCAGAAAAAAAAAAAGCAGGCGAGCGAGTCGTGCGTGGGAGCGGAAACGGCGGCGTCACGCCCGAACGAGGCTTAATTAGCCGTTGACACTAATTCTGCCGCCTGCCAATTGCTGGAACGGCGTTTTGGCGCGGCGAGCTTTCTGGGTCGCCGCGGGGTGGCGGCTTCGCTTCTCTTCGGGGCTTCGGGAGGATTCGGCCGGGGAGACCGATTGACGAGCAGATTTTTTTTTTTGGGGGCGGGGGATCGACGGCTGGGGGTTTTTATTTCGCGCGACGAGTTTTGACTTAGGATTTTTTATCCGTTGATTAAACGCGCGATGGGTTACGCGAAAATTCAACCGTCCAGAGGAATTAATTGTCGCGTAACGCGCGCCACGTTAATATTCATTTTTTAACTTGTTGCTGCGAGCCCGAAGCAGCGCCGCTAAAGTACTGCGCCGAAAGCTCGGAAAGCTCTGCAATCTCGCGGAATTCAACGACGAATTTCGAGTTCTACCGATTCGCGTTACATCCAAAATCGGTGACCGTTTCGAGTCCGATAAATCGAGAGCGCAGCAAAGCAGCGATACCGTTGTGCAAGCTCGATTAACATAGACGCGTTAAAGGCCGGACTTAACGCTCGGACTGCAACCTCGTCGCTCGGCCACCGCGATTTCTACAGCCGTTTATCCCCGAGTGAGAAAATCGAGCGAGATGATTTACGCCGGTCTGCGACGTGTCTGGGTTTCGTGTTGAGCGACTTGATACTGCCATTTTTTTTAACTCGATTGTCCCCCGTAGACTGTCGTTAGGGTGATGGATGGCTGCAATTTAAGAGATCGGTCGCGCTTTTCACGGCGGGACTTTGCGGGAAAATTGCAAGAAAGTAGCCACTTGGACACTAGTAATTTATTAAATAACAGCTGGTTTCGCACGCGAAAAGAAGACTTCGGTAATAACTTTAACAACCCCGATCTGAACGGTAAAACGATTAGAAAAGAAATCTGTATAAAAATCTTTAATTCATAACTAATCACGCGGAGGCAGAAAAAGTGTTCACCCAAATCCCCACATTCGACAAGCCCGCAAGCTCACCCCGAAAAAAAAGAAAAGAAAAAACGAGCGAAAAATTCCGGCAGCAGGCGGCGAATCTAATAAACGGGCGCGCGTCGACAAAAGCGCCGCCTCGACAATGGAGCGTCCGACACTCGGGGGGGGCCCCGCAATGCGGCCGGACTACCATTATGCTCGCGGCGCGCGGCGGCAGAAAAGTTAAGTGCGCCGCACGGATTTTCGAGGCGGGCTTTGTCGAGAGAGAGAGAGAGAGCGCGCGGCCGTTTTCCGACTCTGGTTCAAAGGGGGGACCCGCGGGGGGGTTTTTTCGGGCTTTGCGTCCTTTCGACTGCGGATTTGCGCGGCTTTGTGCCTGGGCGGCGCTGTTTTCTTTCGGGGACGCTCGACTAATTGAAAGGGTGTCGCGGGGTTGGCGGGGGTTTATACGAGTACTAACAAAGTATTGATTGCTGTGCTAAAGTGGGGGATTCTTAAATAATATGGCGATTTGTTTTTTTAAATACAAATACACCACTAGAAACTTTGGAGGAAAGTATAAGTAGTGTCTTACGTCAAAAAGCCTGCCCTTTTAGAGTACGACGACAGATTTTTATAATTTCGAACCTGTAATACGGCTAATAATACTTAAACATAAAAAGACGTCCAAACAAATCGACATTCGCACTATATGGTCATTTAATTTGGGTTGTTATCATTTTTTAACGCAGAAAACAATATAATTACAAAGCCGAAAACAATATCCCCCGCAGGAAGTGCGGCGATCGCGTTCGACCTTCAGCAGCTCCGAAATAACCCACTGCCGGCGGGTCGGGCAGGTGCGATGTGCGCCGCGACGCATGCCGCGCGCGCGCGCTAGTCGGCCTTGCGGACGGTCCGGTTTCCGAAAACCGCGGCAACGAGATCTCGTTTACATCGAGCCGATGAAGCGCGTCTCGGTTGCGGTGTTCGTAAGTCGAGAGGCTTCGGTTGCGGGATTGATGCGCGTCGCCGCTGAACTTTGCGCCAGTTTTTCAACGCGACGCGAATGCAGGCTTTTCAAGAGAGAGAGAGAGAGACGGCCAGGCACTGGCTTCTAGGCAGCTTTCCAAGAAATCTCTCTCCCCGTGGCTCGATTGCGCCGCTGTACTTTTCTTTGCAGTACTGTAAATAATGCAGCGGGGCGTACGCTAATCGTTATCTAGCTAACGGTTGTGGGTCATATAGCCGTCTCTCGGCTGTAATCTTTGCACGATCGCGTACTTTTTTATTTTTAAATTTATAGAAAGTAATGCCACGCAAAGGTTTGTACTGATAAAAGTTGAACGTGTAAGTCAAGTATACTTTGTGTTATAAACAACAGTATAAAATATCAGCTGCGGTTTAGTTATCAGTTCGGCAATGTATCCTGTTTCACTGCAATAAAAAAGTCTGCTACAGTATTTAATTAAGTTTCGTTTTATTAAGCAACTTAATAAGTTTAATTTTCCCTTTAAAAACTAAAATCTTCCAGTTTCAAAACTTAACAACATAAATCACACCACCTACTACGTCTCTACAGTCAATTTAAAACGCTTTAAACACCCACGTTTCATCTTCACTTCCCTCCAGCAACCGAAAAAGTTCTGCCCAAAACCCGATGTCAGCGTCAAACCTTATCCTGCTCCATCGTCAAACAAAGCGAATCCATCGGTCACTCGGCGGCCACAAAGCGAATCAATCGGCTGGCGGCGGCGGCGGTCGGATTTACTTGCGTCTCGTCGAGTTATTATCAATTACCGGCCGTCCGGCCGGCGCTTTAATGCCGTCATTGTTGCTGCGCCCGAGGAAAAACTCGCGCCGTTTCGTAATGGACTGCCGCGATCTCGTTTGTGCGCCGAGGTGTAATTAGCCGGGACACGCGAGGAGAGACGGTTGAAGGGCCTCGTTTATCGCCGGAGACCGTAGAGTCGGACTTATTGTTCTCGAGCGGCCGTCGCCGAGGACGTTGTTCGCCGCTGGATGAGTGCTTTTTCTTTTCGAGGAGGTAATTCGGTTGGTCGAAAGAGCGGCTATCTTAACTGCGGATAGTGGCGAGGATTGAGTCAATTACTGAATAAGAAATGATTAACATTTCTGTTGGAAACGCGATAGCCCATTGGGTAATTGATTGTGTATGTGGATTCTGCTGGTGGCCCTGCGGCATTGTTGGTTCTCCGTCGTATAGTCGGCTGTTTAATATTTCATGAATCATTTGGATGGACAGCGTTATTTTAGAAAATCGATTAATTGGAATAAATATACTTTAAAGCAATATAGTACAAAATGTTCGTCAATCAAAATACTTTCCAATTATTCGAATATTCACGTCTCTCCTCGCACCGAATTGAGCAACGTCAGCTCTACTCGTCGAAAAAAGCAGTATCAAAATATCAAGATCGACGCCACAAAAATCCTCCGCAGTCGGTAAAACAAAACGGTCCCAGATTTCCCAACAACCGAATCCTTACAGCGGCACTAAACGCAACAAAGCCACCTCTATCAAGATAAAGAAACCTCCGCGAGAGTCGTTCTCACCTCCCCGCGACTCGGCCGTTTAAAAACAATCGTCGGCATTATGCGAGCGAGACACTTTCCCCCAAAGCCCTCTTCCCACGCGGCGCTCGGCTCTCCCACCGATGTTCCTTTGGAAAAAAAAAAGAAGGAGCCACCGCACCGAGCCGCGCGTAACATCTCTCTCTCTCTCTCTCTCTCTCTCTCGATCGCATTGTGTTTGGAAAAAGCGGAAGGAGTCGTTTACGCGAGCCGGAAGGGCCGATTTGTCGCTCCGTAATTAAGACGCGGATTGGGGTCGAGGTGACGAGACGAAATTCATATGGGAAAGAGGATGTTTCGCTCGTCCGGGCCGCTGTTTGTTGACTTGCACTTTTGTTTGGCGGAGTCGAATTGCGCCTGATGGCCTTCGGTGCGCCGACTGTCGTTTTCGAGGGCAGGCTGCATTTGGGAGGGGATTCAGTGTTGGCTGCGGGGGGGCTGATTTGTCGGAGTTTTTAGAAGTCGAGGATTCGGCTGGTTAGTTTGTGATTTGTAAATAGATTCGTCGACAAGCTTGTTCATTTCTAGCAGAAGGCAATTAACGATTGATTCGTTTCAATCACTTGTGATTTAAAGCGGGACATTTGCTTTTTTGTGTCTTGAAATCTTTTTCTTTCTAGTAGTCTATCAAATTAATCAAAGTTATTAAGAACTAAACACATTATTGAGGCTATATGTGTATACGCTCACTTAAGTCCCCATTTCTATTAGTCCTTTTAAATGCTATTATTAAATAAGTCTCAAAGTCCAAAAATAAAAATTATAATGTTAATTTGAAAATAAATATTACATTCGTTCCTTCTCCTCCAATGACTATACAAGTTTTCCATGCCAAAGCCTAACTCGGAATTTATTTATATCCAGCCCGCAATATTTAACGTTGCAGTAACGAATTGGAAACGAGACCCCTTCTGGTCTTTTTACTGCGGCAAAAGCAGGGCGCAAAACTTGCTCTCCGCAGTTAAAACCAGCGGCCATTCGATTCGCGGCCGAAGAAAATAAAACAAAAAAAAACAAAAAAAAAAGAATCCCCTACTCCGCCGCAAGAATTGTAAATATGATTGCCGCGCCAAAGATACATTTCGCCGTTGTAAACCGAGCGGAACGTGCCTTTTTGTCGGCGGTGGGCAAAAATTTAAATTGCTGATATGCGTTTCGCCAATATCGATTATTAGCTTTTAAAGCCCCCAAGTCGGGTGCACCGCCCATATATTTTTTCCGCGAAAAATCTAACCGTACCGAGAGAGAGAGAGAGAAACTTCTTAATAATTGCGAGTCTCGGCCGCTGCTGGAATTGCACTCGGCGGCCTGTAATTTAATTTGAGATTGCTTAGAAAATAATAAAAGGAAAATTACGGTATGTTAAAACGAAACAATGCCGCGAAAGTGTGTATAATAACCTCCATTGCCGGGGGTATACCCAATTTTCCCACCCGGAATTGATTCGAGATGATCAACGGAAGTTAACGGAGCGGATTCGCGATTACGCGATTAAATAAATAACGCCGAGAATTAAGATAAGCCGACACCGAACTATCTTTAGTACACTCCTGCACAAATTAGCGACCGATAAGAGGAAAAGGTTCACTCGAAGCCGGACGCGTTCCTTTCAGCGGAAAAGCGGCGAGAGCCAGAGCGCGAAAGGACGATCGCGAGAGCGTCGGTACGCGCGCAAGACCGTAAAAAAGTTTTAACGCGGCCGTTAAATTTTATGCATCATGACATCTTAAACAGGGACGGAAGCGCACGCGCAAATTACATGCGTGCGCTAGTCGAGGTAACAATTACATAAAGCCCGTCGAATGGCTTAAAACGTAAAAGCGGAGTATAATTTCGCGAGATAGTGTATATATATATACGCTTTTCATGGCGCGCCGCGCTGGAAAGAAATAATTGAAAATATTGCGCGGCCTTTGCCTTTTAAAAACGTCTGTTCTCCGGCGAAAAAAAAAACAACTCTTTGTTTACGATCGGAAAAAGATTACGGGAGTTCCGCCCGGAGGGGGAATATATAGCATTTTATTCGAAAGTTTTTATTTTGAATCGAGAGCTGATTGCTTTTATGCTTCGGAAAGCTCGAGAGTTTGAAATGGGTTGATGGCTGTAAGCTGTAATTTGTTTTCATTAAAGTGTTTATTACGTTTGAGCGGTCGTTATCATTGTTAATACAATAAGGGCAGAGCAATCGATCACATTACTAAAAGTGACTATTGCAAAAAGGAGATTTTATGCTGGCAACATCGTAAGTGCCACTGTAAAAAGCTACGAATTGGAAATCGAGAATGTTTTTAAAATTTCAATATGAACAGAGTGTCAGATACTTACGTATATTAGGGAATGTTTACATATAGGCTGAATGTAAAGCTACTCTTTAAAATTCATATTATATAACGAGCCCCAAATATTTTTTTTAAATTCTTTTACATAGTACATCAAGTCATAATAAAAATTTGAAGTTTCAAGAAGAAGGAAATGAAGCTTTATTAAAGTGTTTACCTGAATTTTTCTTTAGATGGATTCTTTTGAAAATTTTAAAAACCGCTTTAATTTTTGAATTATTATTTTTAATAATTTATAAATTTGCGCATACAACTGTAAAGCGTCCGATGAACATTGAACACATTCAGAGCAAACGCTTTATAGAATAACAGAGGCAACGCTTTTCTCTACACACAACGTACGAGCTCGCGGCGATCGAAACGAAGAGAGATAGCACTAATCTGTTAATAGCATAAATTATCGACTGCCAGGCAGTTTTCTATTTCTACAACTGACAGATTTCTCCTCGGATAATTTTTATCCCCGACGAAGCGACGGAAGATAAACTAATTTCAGTAATTGTTATATCTTCTGCAGTGATTCCCAACAGTTTAACGACAATTCGAGCTTCGTACCCCAATTCCTCAAAGACCCAATTGCAAGTAGCTACAAATAAAGCCAAGTACACTCGGCGATAAAAGCCTGAACCTGAAAACGAGACATTCCGCGGCTTCGGATTCGCGCGGCGTAAATATAGTCGTTCCATTTGGCAGCGGCGCCGCGCCGATATTCGTGTCGCTCGATTGACGTATACATTCGAGTCGCGCGTCGAGAAAGGCGACGAGAAGTCTGACGCTCACTGCTCCCGTCTGCTGACCAACTTTTTATGCGCCGCGCCGAGCTTTTTTTTTTTTATTCGAGAACGAAGCGAAAACTTTCCCGTCGAGAGGACAGAGCTTTTTTTCAAAGTTTATTGACGAGACAGTTGGATTACCGGGAAGCTCGAAAAGATCGTCGACAGTTCTTTTATTAAAAAAAATTAAGAGTGTTTTATATAAATTACGGTGGTAGAAAATTTCACTGTAATAAATTACAAAACTAAATCAGTAGTTTGATAATGTTGTTAAAAAAATTTAAGAAAGAATATTTACTTATCAATTCCATTACTGCTTCATTCAGTATCATGAATTTCCATTCATTCGATATTTAATCGAACGTTATAAACATCTTCTAACAAGCAAGTTATGCGCACACAATCAATAGAGGAAACTGATGAGAAAACGCAAATAACTCATTATTAATCGATGACTCAAACACCTCCATCATCATTAAAAGGCAAATTAACAGCCGGCAACATTAACTCCAGCCTCCGACTCTCAGCCCACAGGCAGAAACGCGAGCAGCGCGAACAATTTCGTTCCCCGCGATCTTCGTCGGAATTAGCGGGAGAAAACGAAGCCGTATTCATCCCAGCCGAACCGCACGTCGCTCAACGCCGCTAATATAGCCCCTCTCCTCTCCACATAAGTAACGCAGCCGCGCAGTTTAATCCGACGCGTCGCGCGGGGCGAAGGAGAGCCGACCCGGCAAACAAACGGAATCTAATAAAGCCGCCCGCCGAGATCAAAGAGAACCGCGAATTGCGGCGCTCCGCGAGGATTTTCCGTGAGGATACGTGGCGGTGCAGCTCGTTGCGGATTTAAGCCGCGACGAGCGCCCGTTGGAAGTTATCGATTGTCGGGGGGTTAATTAGAAAACTTGTAACGGCGCGCGGGGAATCCGGAATGATCGGAGGGCTGCCGGGGTTCTCCTCGCTGTGCTTCGGAGCTTTCGGGTGGAAAAGATGGGCGGATACTTTGTTTTTGGATTGGTTCGAGCAAACTTTTTTTTTAAAGTGGCTCGCGGTTTTGCGGCGAACTATTTTTAGTTTTTTAAGCTTTTCAGGCGGAGTAAGTGGATGCTCTCTCTTGAAAATAAATATTGACAGTATGCAGTTTAAAAGGTTTGGACGGGATGTAGATTTTTGTAACCCATTTTATTTTGAATTAAATAAATAAGAGGTCGCATTGAAGAGTTCAATAAGCCTTTTGAATATTTCAATTAACTAAATTTCTATCGGATTCTTACGGAAAGCAAAATTCGAATGAGAATTACGATGCTAGAACAAAAATTTAATGCGTTTAAAAGATGTAAATTTTAGAATACAGTATTGTAATTGCAAGGCCGCCCTTAAAAAAAAGTATGATAATTATTTGCCACCGCGTAGAAACGCAAAAAACTGCCTCGTAAGCCCGGGAAACCCTCGTCTTTGAGTCGGCACACGCGAACCCACTTCTCGTCTACCTCCTCCGAAAACTTGGCCTCCTCCGCGCAGAGTGGCGGCGACAAAAAACCGCTCGAAACTCGAGACAATGGGCAATATTTTTGCCGCGAAACTTTTCCGTTACCGGTCATTAGCGGGAATTTCGCGGGGGGGCGAGCTCTCCAGGGCGGAATCGATTGCGTCGGAGAGTGAACCCTTTTAACGAGCCGCTGCACTCGTTTCCTCCCCCCTCCCGCGCGGAGGAGGGAAATATAATGCGGCTTGGCTGCGGATTTTTTCGAGGGCAGAGGAATTGCGCTTTTTCTAGCTGGCTCCGGATGGAGTTCGGGGGGGTTGGCGCGATTATCGGGGGCTTTTTCGAGGAGGGTCTTTAGAAGCGGAGATTTATGGTTTCGGGCCGGTGTACCTGTTGCCGGGATGCGTTAATTCGGCGAATGGCTCCCGAAAAATATTCCGGGGTCCGATATATTACGTCGGTGTAATTTCTGTACTCTTGTTTTTCGTTCAATCGTAATGTATCGTTCCTTTAGAGAAAACGAAATTTTGCGATTCGGTTGGCAGCGATGCAAATGACCTTACCAACAAAATAGATTGGCCGAAACCCGAGGCACGAGATTTTTCATAAATCATCGGCGGCAATTTCAATACTACCGCAAAGCTCCACGGAAAAGAAATTGGAGGCTCGGGCTCTCGGGGTCCAGTTCTCTTTTATCGTTTCTCCGCGATTTTTTAAGAGCCGCTTTGGCACGTGCTGGAAAATAGGGAACTGCCTAGAAATATTTTACGTCCAGAATTCCAGCGGCCTCTCTCTCTCTCTCTCTCTCGGCTTTACGGGCGGCGATCGCGCCGATTTTTAAACTTCGAAAAAGAGGCGCATTCCAGAACGGCGGCGCGCGGATAAAAGCAGCTCTCGACCTCTGCGTCGGGGAGAGAGAATGCACGGATGAATTTTCGAGGATTCCTCGGACCGGGAAGTTCGAGGCGAGGGTAATTTTATCGAGGCCGGTTATATCGACGATAGTTGCCAAGGAGCAGGAAGTTCCAGCGACTTCGAAATAAACCGATGGCCCATTTTCGTATTGGCTTCGTGAATGCAGTTGTAACTGCGGTGTATCGGGAAGTTTATTGTGTGTTGGGATCGTTTATTTTCGAAATGCGAAACGTCCTTTGCAGGGAGATAAATGCTTTTTACGTCAAAAAAAAAGAAGGATGCGTTTCGAGAAATGATATTTTCTTTTAAGTTGAGGTTTCTTTGCTTATTTGGTATAAATAAAGATATATCTTTACTCACAGTTTTGGGATTCATTTTTTTAATAGAATGCGTTTTCAAAAATACAAAGCAGTACTCGTATAAATATTTCTTGAACAATAACATTTATTGCTATAAAAATTTCATGTACAGCCAAGTCTTCGAAAAGAGCCTCGTTAAAGTATAAAATCATTATTTATAGTTTCTCGTAAAAAGTGAAAACTCTTTTCTATAAAATAAATTTCTCTGGTTATTCGATGGAGAATCTATAAATTTGAGGCCCTTTATCATAATTCATCCTCGCCTTTCGCACCTTTATTTCCGTCTCTATGGGGAATCCCCTCACTTTAAAAATCTTTAAGTATTATAAAAGGGGGAGAGATCGGCGGATACAATTTGAAGGACAGGAAGTGGAAAACGGGAATGTATATAAAAAAAGTAGAAAATGATAATAGCGCGAGAAAAAAAATTTTAAAAATACTGGTGTAAATGAATAATGAAATTCTTAAAGAAGTATAATAATTTTTCTTATCATATTAGAAAACTATTTTTAAGAGATATTTTAGTATAAAAAATATTTTATTTATGTAGCAACTTATCTATAATTTCTCGGATCATGGCGGAGTATAATATCAATAATGTATTATATTAAAGTTATCGGAGAAAAAAGGAAACTAACTCAATCACAATTACATCGTCCGTAGTGATCATAACGATAACTTTATTCCAACTCGTTCCCCGATCTAATTAAGAATTAAAAAGTAAAGTATCGAGATATTATCTCTATCAAGGTTTTATTACTTCACCGAAATTTTTTAAATTCAATTTCCCGTCTCGACGTCGAACAACATAACTTTCATCTCCCGAACCGCAATCGCAAAAGCAAATCGAGCCGCGCGTCGCAAAAACCCCCCCCAGAAAATTCGCCGCGCCTCGAAAGTGAATTTCCCCGCGGCAGGCACTTTTCACCGACCCCGAAAAAAATGGAGAAAGTGCAATTACCCCCCTGTGGAAAAGAGCGCGAGAGGTGTACGCACGCATTGATTATCGGCACGCATCCGGCCCGGTTACAAGCCTGCCTGGTAACGGTACTATTAGTAGTCCACTGACTTAGAGAGAGAGAGAGAGAGGATCCCGCGGTCCATCGACTGCGGCGACCCGCTTTCCAAAGATCGATTGCCGCGAGAGGCCGATGTCGCTGCCGAGGCGATGTTTTCTTTCGCTTTTCGTCACCTGTTTTTTTTTTTTTTTTTTCTTTTTTTGTTGTGCTGCAAGGCTGAGATGTTTCGTCGGGTTATGTGTTTGTGCATTGTGGAAGCGTGAAATTTTTGAGGTTACGGTGGGCCAATATTTAAGTCCGTTTCTTTGTTTGAAATAGTAATCGGGCTTCGGTAAAATGTCGGTACGTCTTTGCGAATTTATTGGCGATTGTTTGTCAATAAATTTGCTCTTCTTTTTATAACTTTTCACTTTTAAAACTTAAGGGAAGCGATCGTTGAAGCTTCCAGATTAAAAATAATTGGCTTGAAAAATTTCAGATAAAAGTTTTTATTACCCGAGGTAAAAATTGATTTACAACGCTTCATACATAAATTACAATTTCAAATCATAAATTCAGTTTGAAATTCTTTAAACTATTCTTGATAGAATATATTTCACAAAGAATACTAAATCTTATCTCAAAAGTTCAAAACACATTTGACTCTTTCGCAAAATGTGCAGGAGACTCTCGTCTCGTGCGACTAAATCGAATTAAATACTCCAATACGAATACTTCTCGACACCTTATAAATTGTCTTTTTTTTTCAACAGAACCTCGAACATATAAATCGCTTCCGCCTCGACTTTTGCGAATCAAATCAGCCGCTAGAAAAACGCGAAAATAACAAACGCGAGCGCGAAAATTCGATCGACCGACGCGCGTAAAACCGAAATCGAGTCCCGCGGAAAATTGACCTTTATTCTCGAAAAACGAAAACTAATATTTGGAGGTTCCGTTATAATCGAGAATCGCCGGCCGCGTCGAAGGGATGATTGCGAATTCATTGCGTGCGATTCTCGCTGCGTCGTAAAAGGGGAAAAATCCGCGGCGGCTCCCATCGAGCGTAGAAAAACGCGATCGTATAACTTCATAAACCCCCTCGTTCATTTTGCTTCGTCGGCTGGCTTTTGCTCTATTTTGTTTTGGAGTGCGCTGGATTTGACGAAGCCGGAAACAGCGGGTGGGAAGTACTTTTATTCATTAATAAACTGTAGGGTGTATTGAAAAAGAAAATATAGGAGCTTCCTATAAAAATAGACGGGTTTACAAATTAACTTTTCTGCGTGTGCAAAAAGTCGACTTTTTATTATTTTTTTTTTTTTTTATAGAAAAAAATGTTTATTCTAGTCTATCAGATTTCTAAATCTGATGGTTTCTATTGCGGTACAGATTAATTTATTATTGGGCTTTAAAAGATACTTTCAATCAAAGCAGTATTATTAAAAAAAATCGATAAAAGAATTGATAAGTTAACAAAATTCTTTTGAACTGTTCATCTGGACGAACGCAGTAGAATACAATAACAATTTATTTTAAAGGCCGATTAACCACAACGCATTGTATTTACATAAAACCTGCCATTAAAAGTGCATGATTCATTATTAAAATTATTACAATAAACACAAAGAATTAAAAGCATATATAATCACAGGGAAAAATATTTTTCCAACAAAGCCTCCAATCGCAATCTCAAAGAAAACCTCGAATAGAATTTATGTAAAACAGATTAACGCCGCTTAACCGGCATCCATCAAAAATTAGCATAAACCCTTCGGGCGCGCCGAAGCCTCGCACAATGGAGTCCGCATCCTCCGGAGCAACAATCGCGGCGATATTTTCAAATTAAAAATCAGCGGTCGACGGGCGCGAAGCGACTTTAAAGAGGCATAAATCCCGGCCGAAACACTCTCCTTTTTTTTTTCTTCTTTCGTTCGCGACGCGTTACGCGAGTCCAGTTATCGTCGGCGGAACTCGGAGCGGGGAAAAAAACGAGCGCCGTTCTCGCTGTAGGACCGTTCGGTTCGCTCGCCTCGAGAGCTGTTCCTTTTTTTGTTCGAGGCTCGCGCTTTCGGGAGTAGTTCGTATTAGGCTGAACAGCGGCGGCTGCTTTTGTGGATTTTAGTATATCGTTTAGCTATTGGACTTTTCTTTGAGGAGTCGAGAGCAAATGTGCTTGGTATAATTATTCTATTTTCGCGAGGAAATTCTCGAGTGATTTTTCAAATATTTTACGTGCGTGCGTTTGATTTTTTTCTTCCAGTTAATTATATAGCGTTTCATAGCCTATTTTAAACATCAAAATTTATGTTCTCCGTCTACGTTTAATTCTTTCCGATCGGTATAACAACTACCGTGTTTCACTCCAACATTACTTTTTCACTCCGAGCATTTGAGTCTTCATCGATTCACTTATATAACCCAGCCTCGATGCATAATTCATGAAAAATAATGCATAAATTACACAACGACACATCCAACGCAGATCATCCGCGGAAACCTCGACGTTCCGAGACGTCACTCCGCTCTCCGGGAACCCACCTCCAAAAAAAACCGGCCGATTCCGTTGTCCCTCGATCTGTGGTCCCTTCCCCGTCGCGGACGCGCGGTCAAGCTCGCGCAAACACACACACACACACACACGCTTAGAACCGCGAGTCGAAGCGGAACGGGCAGGAAATCGAGCTCTTTTTCTCGATCGCCAGGGGGAGATCCATCGGCGCATATATGATTGAGTCGGCGACGTCCGGAGTTTAATGCCCGGTTAGGCGGACGTAACGGTCGCGTATAATATTAGCCAAGATCGCGACTCGTTTTGGCTAACTGTTAGCCGCGAGTTCCAGTAATTAGAATCCGACGTTCAGGAAGGCATTAATCGGGGAAACGGACGCTCTTCTTATTAGGGATTCGCGGAAAGGAGAGAGGGGCGAGAGGTTGTCTCGCAAGAAAAGGGGGCGACCGACTCGCGAGCGGAGCTCCATTGTTCCGGAGGAAAAAGGGGAGCTGAATTGCCGCGCAACTATTACCGGAGAAAGTTAAAAAGACTGCTGGGCGTGATTAAATAACTCCGCGGCACATGTAATCCTTTGATAGAATAACTGGGAGCCTGCCTGCATTATTATACGGTATACATTTGCCCCGAGTATAAGGGGGATTTCATGCACGGCTCCGGGCTATCTGGCCTTTTTAATCTTTCAATATTTCGATATAGGCGAGATAGTTTTATTTCGTGGATTAAGCTATCCGATGTTTGATCTAGATTACGACGGGAGTTCAATTTTAGAAATTCTAATGTTCAACGGGCGAGAGGAAGTCGCTGTTTACCGTGCATCTTTAAATTTACGGTTTCTTCGAGCAAAGTAAAAAGTAAAGCGAGATGAAAAATTGAAAATCTCCCGGCATCCTCGATCTGACCGACCGAATTTCTCGATGCTCTCGCAAGTACTCGTATACGGAGCTCGTTTGGGTCGCAGATTTTGTTGTGGCTTATTGTGCACGAAAAATTTTATAGTAAAAATTACGATAGTACATTTTAATTTGATCGCAGACTTTAAAAATCTAAAAAATTACGATGTTCCTAGTAAATTTTACAAGTCTAAATATGAAAATTTAGTAGAAACTATGGTAATTTTTTAGATTTTTACAGTCTGTGATCAAACTAAAATGTAAACTGAGAGAATTTTCGGGTAAAAATTACCCCCTAAATTAGGCTAATCGCAGGACAATACGATTTTCTGAATAATATTTAGCCCCTTTTAGGCTAATATTTACTTTAATTGAGTAATCTTTACTCTACTTTCGAGTAAATTTTATCCAGAAAATCCTGCGTTTAGCCCAATTTAAGGGGTATAAAGTTTTACTCAAAAATTCTCTCGGTGTACTATAGTAATTTTTACTAGAACGTGGTTCCCTTCGCACACCCCAAACCCGCGAGAAAATCCACCAGCCAAACGCGTCCTCGTCGGTCCATCCCGCGGGCAGAGCTGCTTCGACGACCAGCCTTCGTTCAGCCTTGATCTCTCATAAAAAGCAGGCCTAATCGATCGGATTAGAAAGGGAAGCCTCTGCGCTTTTGTTCGGCGACACAATCGCCCTCTCCCCCCCGTCGCGCAATCGCGTCCTTCGCCGGAAAACAGCCGGGATGAAAAGGCAGCGGGCAGGCCGACGTTTATATTCGCGCTCGTCCTCCGCGTTCGCTTTCACTTCGACGCTTTAAACCGCGCCGCGCGAAATCGGACGTCAATCGAGTTGTCTACGCGGATTCAAATGCGCCGCGCGCGGCTCTTTATCGGCGAGAGAGGGTCGTTGACTCTCGCGACTGTCGAGAGCGACGGTCGTTACTACGACCGATTAATCGATGTGCTCTTGGTGTATAACTGTTATTTTCGACGTTTGGCAGAAGGGAGACTTTTTTTAGCTTTCTTCGCTCTGTTTTGGGAATTTTGCGAGCTTCGCAGTGTTTCGCGCGTTTGGTTCAGTGCACTTTTGAAAAATTTTAAAACAAGACATAATTCATACAAGTTTATGACATTTTTTTTTATAAATAACCGCTGAACTTGGACAAAAACGAACGCCACATTTACTCGAACCAACGAAATTCCAACAAACAACGTCCGCCTTTCTCCAGCCGCAGAAAGCATCGAATCGAAAAAAATAATCCGTGGCCCCGCGCCGCGAGCCAGACGAAAACAATGGGCCGGGAATGCTCGTCAGCTCTCTTCGACTGCATCTGGCATCTCGACATCGGCGGACAGAAAGAGAAAGATAGAGAGAGAACGAGGCCAAGAAACGCGTCGCCGGAGGTTAAACAACCTCCGTACGCGTCCCCGAAAGCACGTGGGGCAGCGGCGGCAGCGTGCCGAGGAGCGGGAGGGAGGGGAAACCAGAAAGTGCGCGACTCTCCGCTCTCCGCTCGCAAGAGCGTACAACGGTACTCTCGCGTGCTGCTGCTGCTGCTGTTGCTGCATCTCGCCGCCGACAGGTGTAAACTCTCGGCGAGCGCTTCGATTGCCTTTCGAAATCGCCGCCGTAGCCGTTGCACCGCTGCTGCTGGATTGCGCTGCCTGGCGGAGCCGCGACTCGAGGGGGATTAGTCGCTGTTGTCGTGAATTTATTTTAAAGGCAGCATTCGATTTTTTTAATATACTTTATTTTCATTAGAAAGAACTTGTGGACATTTGTCGGCAAGAGGCGCGTGCAGAGGAAAGCGTCCATTGTCTTAGACGCTGCACTTTTTTTATTTTTCTACAAATGTCTCCATTTTCTACAAATCTATATGCGTTCGATTAATTAAGATCTTCGAGAAATATAAGCACTCACGAGGAAAGCGACTTCCTCATCCAGCAGCTCTCCACCAGAAATCATCCAGAAATCCGGCAATCGTGACTCGGAAATTTTCCGAGAGCGTCGGTCGAGAGAAGTAAAAGGGAGATGAGACGTGACGACCGACGCGCGGATGCCTCTCCGCGTCCACGTGACGTCACCGCCCCGTACCGAAAGTGTTACGGAGCAGCGCGGTGACGTCACGGCGCGGGGATATTTAACGGGAATATCGGCCGAGGCCCTTCGGCTCTCCGCCGTGGAAGAACAAAAAAATGCACGCGCGAAACCCTGAATTCTTGCGGAACCGCGACGCCGCGTTGTATTGATTCGCCTCTCGAGCAGGAGGAGACTTTATTTCTGTGTTTTGCTCCGCGGAGCGCCGAGGTGAAATTCAATTTTGCATTAATGATAACTCGGCGAGCTTTGAATGTTTGATGCGCGAAATCTAATATGCGCGGTGTGACGTTTTTGCGTGAAAACCGGTGTGTGTTGTGAATTCACGGCGCGTTAAACTTTAGAAGGCTTTTCTTGTTGGGGGAGGGGGGGGGGCGCGGTAATTATTTATAGTTCTTTTGCGGAAGTTGCGAATTCTGTATTTGCTGAACTGTACGGCGTGACGTTCTTTTTTAATAAACACAATTCATAGGGTAATGCAGTAATTTCGTATTCGAAAATAGTTTGACCGTCGATGAAAAGGTGCTAACCACTGCAGAAACGAAACTCCAAGCGAAGCTAAAAAATAGGTTTAAAAGCCTTTAAAATAATTTCCAAAGCACCTTCCCTACAAAAGAATTCAAACACCTCCCTCCCCCCACCCCCCCTTAAAATTCAATTTGCAGAGCGGTAAATTTCTGAAATTCCAATCCGCGAGCGTATCGCGGCGCTTCCTCGTCCTCGTTCGTTTTCCGAGCCGCGCCAGGAAGCCGTACAGTCGAGCTGTCCGCGTAAAAATCGCGCGACGGCTGTAACCAGCTTGCGGTTCCGAAATCGTCGCCGAGCTTATTGACTCCGGGATGAGGTCAACGACGGCTCTCTCTCTCTCTCTCTCTCTGTCTTGGGCACGAAACTCGAGGCGATTTCGGTCGCGGTGTGCGAGTAAAGATTCCCGGAATCTCGGCGGTGCTCGCAATTGTCCGGCAGTTAAACTTATATCGTTTTCTACCGAGTCGTTTCGGTTTCTAAGCTTTGCTTTCGAAGTGGCTTCGTTTTTTTTTTTTTTTACGTTTTTCGAGCACGCCGTGTTATAGCCCATTTTTCTGGAATGCGGACGAATGTTGTACTTGACAGTTTATGCCTTGAAAGGGAGTAGCTGGGGTTTAAGATGTGTCTTACCGGACTTGGCACGTATCTACTTGAAAGTACTTTCAGATGGTTGTGTCTAATGTTGGATCAGTTTTGCTTTTAAAACTTTTATTTCTGCATAAAATTTATGGTTTTAATAAGTTTTAAAAGTATAAAAAAATATTTTGCAGTTTGAAATTACTTTAATTAAAGCGACGAGAAGATAATGTTCACTTTTGTAGTCGAGTCGGTAATCCAATGGATTAAACGGATTATTATGAATAATTATAGGCAATTGCATTATTATCTTTATAATACCTGTAGAAACCCAGGCTTGACAAACAAAACAAATAATTCTTTCCGAGAAACGGTAATCCTTTATCTATGAAACTTGTACTTTATTTTTAGCCACATTCGCATCGCGTTCCCTTGCCCGCGAACAAACAGAAATTCCTTTCACTCCCTTATACTTCCATAAAATCCAAGAAAACTCGGCCCCCGGAACCCATCCGGGATCCCCGGCAAAGTAGAGCAGCCCATTCATACACGCGAGCAAAGGCAAAGGTCAGTGGCGAACGTCGCCAAGCATCCCTAAAAATAGTCCCCGAGTCTTTCTCGCGCGCTCCAAGACAAACCCGGTCAGGCCTCGACCGGCTCGAGGAATCGGGTCAGCTCTCACGTGTACATCACCCGTCCGAATACGTACTGTATTTGCCGGACCAGCAGCTGCCGCATATCAGGCCGACTTTTCCGCCCATCCTGCCCCTCTGCCTTCCCTCGCTTTTCACTGGCTCCAGCTTATCCCGCGGCCCGCCATCCTCGAAGAGCCAACAAGTGTCGAACGTGGAGAGCTGCTCTCCTCCTTTCCCCGTTCCCCCCCGTCACTCGCGCGAACAACAACAGCGAAACACCGTGTCCATCGCACCGACGATCAAACACTGCGGACTCGAGAGATGGAAAGGCTCGTGTGGATAAAATATCGGCGAGTGAAAAAAGTCCGCTCGCGGCGAGAGCCACCGGCTGACTGGCACACGAGCCGCGCCGCGCGTCTTTGTCGCTCGCGCGTTCTACTGTCACCGGCGCCGGCCGTGCAGCACGAGGCTGCTGCCACTGCCGCCGTCGCCGCCGCCGCCAACGCTGCTGCCCCTCTCACTGCAGACGCCGGCGACGTTGCCGGATCGCCGAGAGCGGCGACGGAGCGCGAACGAGTGCAAGCGCGGATTTACATCCACCCCCCGCCGCCGCCGCCGACACGCTCGTTAGAACTCTCTTTTTTTTTCTTCTTCTTCTTTTAAACCTGCATACGGGGTTTGTTTGTCCAGAGGGCTCGCGACGATTGAGAGTGGGGGCTTTAATTATCGCGAGAGGGCGAGGGAGGCTGAGAGGCGCTGCAGTTTTGCCGGTTCTTGGGCTTGATCGTTAAGCTTTTCCGGGGGTGTAATGAGCGGTAATTTGATTTTTTTTAGAGTTCGCGGGGCTTGACAAGTGGAGGTGAGAAGCTTGAAGAAAGTTTGGGAGATTGGTGGATTTGGAAGCTTGGAGGATGGATAGATTTGAGCAATTTTTTGGGTACCAGTGTACTTAATTATCGCAAGCATTATTTCTGTTTAAAAGTACAGTTTTTGAATTCTTTTAAATTCATAAATCTAATAGAAACTTTTTTTTGTTAATTAGACGAATTGTTTGGAAAGAGTTTATACTTTTCTTGATTATAACGAATTATTAGATTCGCATAGTTTCTTACACTTTTACCACGCGAAAACGTCTTTTTACGGATAGCAGAAATACTATCTTTGGTTTCCATTGTAGGTTAAAAGGTGAAAGGTTATTTTAACGATGAATTCGATCAAGTTAATTTTAAATATCTCCGTTTTGCGACTGGAGCTCCTGACTGTCGAGTTTGAATAATTTGCGGTAAATGAATAAATCAGCTCTTTCCCTTCAGTGAAAATAGGTCGCTAACTACTATCGATACTCTTCTTAATTAATCCGTTTTGTCCTCCGAAAGGACTCGTGCGGATGCTCCTATATTTTAGTACATCTTGTCGTGCAAGCGCATAAAAAAATGACACTCTGTACGAAGTTTATTTTCGGTCTGAAATACATTGTACTTAAAAATAAATCTTGTAATGATCGAATCGAAATAACAGTTAGTTTTCAGGGGAAAAAATTCACAACTTTTACGATTGATTCTACTTTAAAAATATCACCTTCCTTTCGAAAAAGAATAGCTCGCTTAGGCTAAGTGGATAAAGTCCGAGTTTGGCAAGACAAACAACCTAAAAACACCATTTTTCTATTTTTAATAACTTTTTGAGACTATCCAGTTCTCGCTTTTCTCAAAACCATATTCTGCGCTTTGATGAAAAATAGAGGAGATTATGCATGAATGCCAAAGAAGCCCTGTGCTATTTTGGATAAATATTCATCAAAGAAAAAAGATGAGAACAAGCTTTATACGTAGACGACATACATATATATTTCTTTGAAATAACAAGAGAAAATTCAAAATTTTCCAAATCTTTAAAAAAATTCTAATGCAATTTATGCATTCATTTTTTCAATACCGCTCATTGCATCTGCTGAAAATCTCGCGTAATTTTATTGCCGATTAAAAATGCCACAATATTATGGCAATTTGCATTTTATGATCTACGGTGTAAATCTCAAACAGGAAGATCTTCCTGGACCGAAGACCGTTGATGACAGGGGTTCAATGTCTCCAACTGCCGGGTCACCGATGATTAGTCCATTCATGTAAACTGTGATGTCTCCAAGGAACGGATAATCAAAGTGCACTACTTGGACCTCGTTATAGGTGGGGGCATCTTCCTCCAGGTGAACGTACACCTAGACATCGGATCTCCAAGATTCCTGATTCTCGAAAACTCCTAAGCGCAGCGATTGAATCTCATTATTGACAAACGGATTTATAATTATCTTTTTTTTTTAGCTTTACAAAATAGATTGGCTTTACAAAATTCGGTGAACGGTAGTTCCAATTCGATTCGACGGGTTTAATCATTTGCAAGTGCATAAATAAAATATTTAAAATCTTTTACAAATCTGCTACGCCTTGAAATATTAATTTCGAGCTTCAATTTCACGACTATCGCACCGTTTCAATTCAGCCACCACCGAAAACCAACTCTGAAATTCCACCTATCGTCGATTTTTCCAAAAACCAAACGCGACCCGAGGCGTCGCCCGATAATTATCGACTGCTTTCGTAACCTCTGACGCGCTAATTCGAATCTCCGTCCGTTGTGAGGCAACATGGGGGAATAATAGCTTTCGCGGCTTCGTTAGACGCTGCTCGTGGGAAAAGCAGACCGATTTCCACTGCATCGGTATCGTTTGATTTTCCGCGGGAAAAATCGAGCTCGAAACGCGACGCGGCGATGCCAGGGACTTTCATAAGGCGAGATGGACGAAGGTTCTGCGAGGGATCGGCGCCGATTGATATTGTGTTTGAGTTGGAGGCAAATTACGTCAGGTTCGGTTTTTGTTTCGATTTCTACCTCGTTTTGTCGGCGGATGAAACTTTCTCGGTGAAAATATCACAGAGAATTGGCTAATCAATGTTAAGGTCGAAAGAGCTGCGGTGTAATTTTATTTTATTTAGAAAAGAGATAGATATTCTGATATGCATGTTTTTGATTTAATCAATCAAGATTTGACTGTTGTAACTTTTTATAACTCATGCAATAAAAAACTTGATAAAATGAAGTAATTCCTGAAATATTACTCAATGTTAAGGGAGAGCCCCATCCGGTCTTATCGAAGAACACATCAGTAAAGTATTGACAGTTACTTTCAAAAGTTCAAGATATGAACCTTCTTTGTAAGAAACTTTAAATCTTCGCTGCAATATTTCCATCGCTCTTTGCAACTGTATTTTTCACCCTTATTCTTCGATTATTTATCAAACGAAATTTAATTTTTCGATCAATTCGAGCCAATACAAAATCCTTCCCTTGCAGTCACCTTTGAGAAATCGCAAAAATTCAAATTACCCTCCCTTTAGCAATACCCCGCAATTTCCAGCAACGGGCCGAAAAAAATTGCGTATCTCCCTCCGTTCCCCCGTTTTTTTTGGGGCAGCTTTTCAATCGAAACGATCCTCGTCTAATTTTCATCGGCGAAGCTCGCGAGGTAACCTAATTCCGCGCTCCTTTTAGAATCGCACTGGATCGGGTAACAAATCCTATTACTCCTCCGCGCCGCAACAAGCGCCTGCTCAACTGCAGCGCGAAATCCAACCCGCTCGCCTTTCCCGCAATGCGGCTAACGATGCTATTTTCAATTATCGAGGAAGCATCGGCCCCGGCCGCGAGCGAAATTTGTATCGTACTTGTGCAGTCCGTATCTGCCGACGTTTAACGGGGATCGATCGGTAAAAAGGAGCAATATGGTAGCGTTCGTTAATTAATGCTTCGAGTGCTTTGCAACTGAATGCAGCTCCGCAATGAGGGATTTTTTTTAACTGTTTTCGGTACTTTATAGACGGATGTAAATAAGGTACGTGTTTTTAGAGATTATATCCTGGTGACGCTGCGAGCGATCAGGGATTGTTTATTGCCTTGCCGATCCCTTGTGCGACGTGAAGCAATTCCCGGCAATTTGGTGCCTTGCGGCTGTTCTTGTGAAGGAATTCGGCTGCTCTAATTGTGGAAGCTTGAGCAGAAGACGTTTTGTACGTGTATATTAGTGAATTTAAATTTGTTTTTACGTGTTTACATTTACATTTATCTGCTTTATTCGCATATTTTGTTGCAGGTCTTAGGTGATACAGTTTTACTAATTCGTTTTCGAGAAAGTTTCGAGAAAAATGTTCAGGTATGAGAAAGAGCTTTTTAAGAAGGAACAATCCAATATTTATTAATTAGTTAGGCTTTTATTAAAGTAATCAGAACCCTTCAGTAAATTTTATCACTTAATATATTACATTATCAATAATTTAACATTCTGCATAATAATCTCGAAATGTAACAATGAAAATGTAGCATTCACTTTCACGCTTTGTTCAGGTACACCTCTTTAAAAACACGAGCATGAGTACACTTTATGATAATGTATACACGTGCGTGTAGGTATAACGAATGAATATCTGAGTATATACTTATAATTACGTATGTGCATCGAAAATGAACGATCGCGCACAGAGGTGAACAGAAATCCTATCTGATCGTATTCGTGTATACAAATAATAATAGACGTGTCACAAAACTGGGTCGAGCGAACGTGACGATTTTACGTACACTCTTGTTATCGTGTTAAAAACAAATTGCATATATTGCAGAGATATATTAAGTGGATGCATATTCCGTATGGGTACGATGTTTCTTTTTAAAGTCATTTCAAAGAAGGCGTTTTTAAAATTTTTAACGGGTCGAACGCGATGAAATATTTAAATTTAAAGCGCGTTTAAGAATTGAAAATTTAAGGAAGTAGACCTTTACAAATTTAAATCCCTTCCGAAAATCGTGTTTCATCGATGAAAAATTAAGTCTTTACATAATCTTTATTACCAGTTCGAGTATATTATCAGATAAATCCTAAAACGACACTCGCTTTTAGTAGACCTTTACCTAAAAAAACCAACAAAGAATCGCCCTTTCCTCCCTGAAACTTCCTCCTCGGAAAAAATCCGACTGGCAAAAAATTACCTCTCCCCGTCAGTCCGCAGTCTGGGCCCCGGCGATATTTAACGGCTTGCCTTGCCGCGCGGCTCCCGGGGATCATCCGCGCGGCAGCGTGAACCATCAGCCCCGGTGTTGTTGAACCCTGCGCCCGCGTCTCGCTAATTTCCCCCTTTTTCCATAACGAGCCGCGCCGCGTGGTCAGCCAGGGGTAGAGGGCCGATCGCGCAATAATTCTCCTCTCCCGTGAGCAGGCAGCGGCGCGCGAACGACGAGCGGGAGCTTTGATCGCGAGCGAGCAGGAAGAGAGGCTAGGCGTGTCTCGCTTCGCGGCGCCGCGAAGCAGAGGAAATTTCTGCCTTTTTATCACTGATAAGGGGCCGAGGGCGAGTGGGGGTGTGTTAATCGGGCAGGTTTTCGAGGAGGTGACTCGGAGGATTGGACTGCTTAATTTATACGTGGAAGATCGGAATTCTTGTTTTGGTGTTTTTTTTTTCGCGCGGAAGTGTAACCTGTTGTAAGTGAAATATTGAGCTTCTTGTAGAATGTAGGTCTGCTTGAATTTAATTAGTTTTATTTATAAATAGTCCCTTAATCTGAGATCATTAATTAATAAGTAAAGTATAATTGCTGTTTTGTATCTGATTAATGCATGTAGCAGCATTGCCGACGCTTCCTGATCAGTTAAGAAACATACGACTCGTTCGTATTTTATAAATATTAAAAAAAATCCAACGCTGTTTAAACATTTTTCTTAACGCACGCTAATATTTCACCTTTGAATAAAAGCGGAATTTTGAACGATTGAAAAATATTTTCAGTTCGATCTGTTTTATGTTGACGTTAAACTTTCTTCGGCAAGCTTACAGAAATGTTCAAACATTAAAATGCATTTTATAAATGCGTATCTCGCGATACGGAGATAAATAATAATGAAAATTTGCTATTTTATAGTTCGCGTTTGATTAGAAATCGAAATTTTACGATGTGTTACTTAATAAAATACGAACGTAGTGTTATGTTGTCTCCTCATAAAATTGGTTTACACGAAGAAAGTGCGAGTTCGATATTACGATTTTACAATTTTATAAGTTAATACATCTTACTTGCACAAAACGTCAGCTGAATACTTAACTTTTTTTTATTTCGAGTTACCTAGAAATAACCAGTATGTTAATGAACAAAATTTATCAAGAAACTGTATCAAAGCATTTTTAACCTTTTATCGATAAGCTCCCAATGCATAAAAAAAAAAACAATTTCCCAACATTAATAAATCAAAGCAAGAAATCCGGGGCGAGCAACACAACCTGCGGCTCCTCATCAATATTAACGCCTCCGCGACGATCTCTCCGTCGCGTTTGATCGCGTAAAAATTTTTATTATCGCGCACGAAGCAGCCCCAATTTCCTAGAGGTGAACGAACAGCCGCGTCTAGTGGGCGAGGGGAACAGGTTTTAATGAAATGCAGCGCGCCGATGCCGTAATGCGGGACTCTCCGTGCATCTTCTTAGCGGCGCACGTCTACCGAATGTTTGTTTTGCGGCCGCGGGGCAATGGAATTCTTCGACGGTGGCCCGGTTTTCTGATGGGCCGCTTTGTAGGATTATACTTACTTGTCGTGCTTGCGAGGTTTTTCCTCTCCGTTCTTCGGGGACACGCGGGGAATTTTTATGCGTTGAGTTTTCTTTGTGAGGCTGGTTTTGTAGGTGTTTACGAGGAATTCTTGTAGCTTTGTGGGAGAGCTTTTAGTGTAAGACTTTGGAGACGCGACGTCACCGCGAGATTTTTTGGTACGTTTGATTTTAGAAAAAATTAAGGTGGTTTGGACGTGATGACGTGTAAAATATTATTTTATACTTGTAAATGTTATTGATAAAGCATACATCAATTTATGTACAAATTTTCAAACTACATTACTGCGGTTTACAGTTAAATTGGCAAATAGGTTTGATGCTTTAGTGAAAAATGACATTTTTCAAATTGAATTTCTACAAGCAATAAAAGGATAATTTTTAAAAATAGTCATAATTATACTCTTTTTTCAACTGGAATTCTGTGCGATTTGCAGGTCGTGTATAAAAATAAAAAGTAAATGAGGAAAATAAAAACGTGTTTCACTTGTAACCAAAAGAATTTGTTTATGTATTGTCGTACCATACAATCGTGATACTTTGCATACATTTTTCACCGTCTAAGAAACTACAATCGAATTTCGTAAATCTTCGTCAGATTCGTGAAAAACCGTTCGCTTCGCAAGAGAAGAAATTCGAATGTATCAACAGCTTTATTGGCCTCTAAATCTGGCTGAAATCTTTATCGCTCGATATTTGCACTTGCCTATACTGCGAATTTTATGACAAATGAACCGACTACATTCGAATTCTTTCTCCGGAATAAGAATCTTCGTTGTCATGTGGATTCATAGCCTAAAATTGATTGACTAAATAAAAAAAAAAAACGCTTGCTTAGAGAATATACCTAAGCCTAATTAAACAAATTAATACTGACGTCTATGTACAACCTTAGAATTAAGTATTTAGCGTCTATCCTTCGAGTACATATATAAATTTTATTTCGTTACACAGGTATATTGTTCGTTATTGCTAATCAGTTAGAAGATAAAGGACAACGGAAAGTACGAAACTGATATCAGTCGCCTAGTCGTTCTATGTGTTAGTGCGTTCTAAATTAGGAACTGATATTAATATGCAACTGTACAGAGTTGAATTGTTAATTAGAAATTTTTCATCGTAACATCGTTCCATCAGTTTTTGATAGAACAGTAACTTAATAAACTTTATATATAAGTTTCTTTTAATATTGCTATAATTACAAAAGGCGTATTAACTTTTATATCTATCTTTATCCACACAATGGCAATAAAAATATTTCTCGCTCTTTAACAATACAAACAGTCATATTCATAGGTACAACAATAGTATAAAATAATATAAGAAATATTTACTTCATATACTTAGAAGCTGTTATTACACTTTGAAATATCAGGAAACGATCGTTTAAAATTTCGACTTGTCCGCGCAACGATCGAAGCTTTTATCATTAGAAGGCCCGACTCGCGTGCTGCTAACTAATTTAAAACTCCAGGAGACGATAATCGCGTTGCGCGGATAAAAAGTTTTATTACTTCCGTTGTTAAAGTGGCATCGTTCGTTAATCAGCCGAGATTCTAATTAGTCGTCGTTAAGCCGCAGGAAAAAATCTGATGCGCTTAATTACGATGGTTAGCTCCCCGCTAATGCGTACACGCGTGCTTTTATCATCGTAAATTGGATTCGCCGACGACTTTTAACGGATATGTAATATGATTGCTGAGTTAACAGTGTCTATCCTAAAATTATAATTATTTTTTGTAGATTTGAAGGTCAGAGTCGCGTATTTCAATTTTATACTTTTTTAATGTTGTATAAAAGCGATTTTAATTACAAGAGTAGTAGTTTCTTCTCTTTTTGGTTTATAAATGAAGTATATAAATTTGGGATTTTAACATGAAATTAAATTAACATAAAAGGATCAGATTTTCGTAAAAAAGTTTATAAAATTTTGTATTTCTATAGAAGACAGCAGCATACTATCTTATTTATTATTTTAAATAATCAAAACAGTGCAATTAATTTAAATAAATTCATTTTCGATTATCAAAAAGAAATATTTTTAAAACTCGATTATTTCGATTCTTCGCACTACTTTGAATTACACTTTATCACAAATCGTAATGTTAATTTAGTGCATTTTTCGATAAAATACAATAAAAATGTAAAGTTTATATAGCAAAAGGTGAAGTCAAATATAAAGAAACGCAAAAGATCACAAACATTCTTTTTTGTCCGAACTCGATACTTTTTTGATTCAGTCGATCGTTTCGTTTTTCAAAGGCGCAAAACCATAAATTTCACGCACAAAATCCAAATCCGTGACGCAAATATAGATATACACACGCACACATGAATACATGCCAAAAGTAATCCCCAGGTTGCCGTCGTCTTTCCAACTCGCAACGCTTCCGTTACGCGCCAGCGAAGAATATACACCGTACAAAGGAACAAGAAAGGAGAGAGAGCAAAAGTGTACAAAGAGCCGTCGCAACAAAGAGGTTGCTTATACATTCAGCGATGATCCGCGACGCAGAACGGAAAGCAAAAGATATTGGAAGTTTTATGATGCGACGATCCCGTTGCAAGTTGGAAAACGCGATTAACCTGGGATCTATTATAAAAAAATAGTACATGAGACGTAGAAACGTTTACAAAAGTCTTGTTAGCATGGTAATTCTTCCAGCGCGAAGTAAACAAGTCGTAAACACGCGACGATACAATAGACGAATTATACACAGGATAGTACATTAACTCTGGATACATAACTGGACAGTACTAATTTTTTTGTGAAGATTGCTACGACCGTAATATTCGGAAACAAAATCTTGATCGAACTAATAACTTGGTCGTAACACTTAATTATTGTAAGGTTTTACATAATTCATAAAATAATTGTTTATTACATCAAGAGAAATTATAACTGATTAAGTAATATGGCTTATATTATACCCTAAAATTAACACAATCTACGCTTATTTTTAAAAATTAATTAAAGGACTGAGTGAATGATAATTTCGTTGACGAAGGTATTCTTGATTGTGTAACACTGCATCATGGATAAAAGTTTGAAACTTTAAGATCTAGTGTATTGTAATATTAAAAAGAAAATATTTTCAAAGTCTAAATTAAAAAAAAATTGTAAAAAAATAAAAAGTTAATATGTACAGATAACGCGAGCCTGTAGTAATCAACTTTTTATTTTTTCTTATCAAATCTTTATTTGAATTAAAAATTGTTTTGCACAGCCCGCAGAATTAGCTTTTATTGAAAAGTTTATTCGAATAAATGTATTTCAAACTATTAAAATCCATGATGCGGAACTCTGATTTTCATGTACGTTAAAAAAGTCTTCAGCAACATTAGTACTGTCTAATTAGAATAAATAATACAAAAGATGACACTCCCCGTGCGCACAGAGTCAAATATTCAATAACAAAAAGTGAAAGCAGATATTCGTCGGTGTAACGTAGGTACTTTGGTAATTTGGTCTCTCTCGGGTCAGTGGCTGTCTCTTGATCCGGCTGGCGTTAGGAGGTAGAGGTAGTAGGAGAAGAAGCATAGCTCGCGCTAATCGGAAAGACGACGGCGACTCGTGGGGCTTTCCCTCACTTCCTGAACGCGAGCCCAGCACCAGTCCGGTAGAGCCACTCACCTGCGCCGTTGCTCACTAGCTTCTTCACCTCCTCGTCCTCCCTAAGAAGAGGCTTTAGCTTCGTCGTCGTCGTCGTCGTCGTTGTCGTTGCCGTCGTCGCGACGACGGCTGCTGCTGTAGCTGACGAAGCGTCGGCGCCGCTCGCGCAGCCGGTAGCTGCTGCTGAGGAGGCTATTGCGGCTGCTGGCAACCCTCGCCCCGGGCAGCTGGCATCCGCCGCCATCGAGCTGCGCTGCTGCTGCTCCTGGAGTAAGCAGGCGCTCGACAGGAGATCCCACTGGCGGAGCTTCTCGCGGTCCAGCTCGAAGCTGCTGCTGCTCGGCTGCTCTCGAGCCGGGGCAGGGTTGCCTTCCGCTAAAAAATGCTGCTGAGGCTGCTGCTGGCTGCTGTCCGGTTTACGGTAAGCCTCGTGCTCGGGGTCCCAGATGTAGCCCCCCGCGCCGATGCGGTCCATCGCCAAGCTCTCGTAAGCGTCGTCCTCGTTGTCATTTTGCTTCGAGCCGTCGTTTGCCGGCTCGCTTTTGGTCTCGTCGCTGCGCCGCTTGATGCGAGGTCGCTCGACGGAGTTGGCCACACTGTCGTTCACGTAAGTTACGCCTCTGGTTATTTTGCGAGTTTTGCTGCTTTCCAGCGGAGTGCTCCTCGAGGGAGTGGAGCTCGTCGGGGTGTCTAAGTTGTCTAGCGATCTTGCGTGTCGTAGACTGACTCTTCGTAAGCTTTCCCGCCACAAGCTATCCTGTTCCCAAGGATCTTCACCTTCGAAAGTATTATTACTGGTGTTGCTAACGTTTGCGGCATCTGATTCACGACTGGCGCTCGGGGATTGCTCTTGCGGTTGAGCTTGCTGCGCTGCCACGATAGCTTGCTGTCTGTTCGCTCGATTTCTTTGTTCCACGAGATTTTGAAGACCTGCGTCGTCGAGCAGACCCTCGAGTGATCGTGACCTTCTGTGAGAAGTTTGAGCAGTGCTAGGAAATTCGTTTCCAGATGCGCTCTCTACATTCAGCTGCGTTTGACTACCAGATTTGTCTTTCAGTCCATGAGGATAGAGATTTCTTGTACTCAAATCAGCGGGCGATCCGTCTGGCAGCGGGTCTGTGGACTTGACTCTTCTTAACGTATCTGCTTCGTAAAAGTTCCTTCGATCGACGAGCGCCGTTTTGTCTTCAGCCAACAATTGGCAGGTTGTTTTTCTCAATTCTGCAGCGATTCGCCTAGCCTCGTCAATACCGTCGACCTGAATCTGCCTGGGCATCTGCCGAGCTATCGGATTCACCATTCTACCGATATCATTTCGTTTATTCAATCCGGCAGCGTCTCGTTGATTATTTAGCTGAGGTAATCTTGAAGTATGAGCGATGGTAGGCCGTGAGTGATGATGCTCAGCCCTCTGATGAGCCTCCGCATTCGAATTAGCTGCTTGAAGGTCCGAGTAGTAGTAAGGAGCTCCTCCTTGATCGGTGTGACTGTGAGGATTCGTCGATGCGGCTCGAACGACCGTCGATGTCGACGGCGGATACTGACTTGAGTCTTGACTCGACGACGACCGATGGTTGGGGGACAGAGAGTAACGTGCCGAGTCCTGACTAGCTGACCTCGAGTGTAGCTGCGGCGTTCTTTGTTCCATGTACGAGTTCGTCGATTGAACGAGAGCTACGGGTGACTGCAGCAGCGAGGACTGCGCACTCGCTGGTCTCTGAGCGGAGTAATTCGAAACCGACGCAGTGCCCGAAACGAAGGAGTAGCTCGAGTCCCGACTGTGCGACGCTCCACCCGTCGCCAGTGGCGAAGGCACGGTTTTACCTGCTCGGTAACCGTGCTCTTCGCGGATGTGCTGCTGCGGCGATTCGCTTTCCGCTCTGGTAGCTGCGTGCGCGGGCGAGTTTCGCAGCGGAGAGAATCTCGCGACGTTCTCGTAGTGGGCGTCGCCGGTGAAGGACTGCGAGTGCTGGTGGCTAGTCGTCGGAGGAACCTCGCTGACTCTCATCGAAGGTAAGCTACTTGCGGAACTTGTCTTACTCCTGGTACCGTAACGGAAGGGCTGATCCAAGCTGTTGTTCGACTCGGATATCCTAGATGCTTTGCCGATGTCTGGATACGTAGACTTCTGTAGTTTATCCGCTACCAGCATGTTTTCGTTCAGGCCGTAGATACTGTTGTAGCTGAGATCCTTCGCGTAGAGGTCGACGTTGAAAGCGTCTCTAGCCTGCAGCTCCTCAAGATACTGATCCAGGTCGATGCTCGTTCCATCGAATCGGCTGCCTAAGGATTCCAGCTCATCCAGGCTGTCCAGTACTTCGCACATATCATCGCTAACCGGTCGCCTCTTCAGCTGCCTGTGTCTCGCCTCGTCCTCTGCGTTTCTAAGCTCCACGGAGTCGCTCCCCGAAGCGCTTTCGAGCGAAATCCTGCTGTCGCGGAAGGTGGAACTCATGGTCGCGTCGGAGAAGCGAGAAGGCGACCTGCGGACTTCCACCTGAGCCGCGGGTTTGTTCCACGACTTCGGCGAGTCCCTCTGCGTGTTGTAGTCTCTGGCGAGCGCCACCTGCGGACAGACCTTCTTGATCTCCAACGAGTCCTGCATCTCGAGGGAGTCCAGATCGTCCAGCGGCGGCGGGGACGTCGGGATCGGAGGAGGAGACACCAGCTCGCTATCGGAGGAGTCGTGCAGCTCGGCTATCAGTGTCTGACTAGCGCCGAGGTAGTAGGAGGCCGGTCGAAAGGTGTCCGAGAGGCTGAAGCGAGGGTGGCGAGGCGCGTCGATCGAGTCCAAGTCCTTCGAGGACTCGTCGTCCGCGTCGGAGCTATCGGATTTTAAGGCTGTTAGAATGTCTGGCAGGTCGCCTCTCGAGTTCTGCCCTTCGCCGAGCTCGTTCTTCACCGAATTTTTCAGTATGGAGTTTTCGTCCTTGTCGGCCAGCTGGTTCACCTCCATATACACAGGCTCCATTTTATTGTCGGCCACGCAGACGAATTCGTAGTGCGGATTGTCCAGGGTGGAGTAGTCGCTGTACTCTTGTTTACCGCCACCAGGTGCGAGTAGTGACCGCGTCGTCCCATTCTGCGTCATCTCCACGTAAGAACTCTCTTCGCGAAGATTCGCGAACAGACTTTCCATCATTTTGGGTATCGGTCGTTCGTCACCGTTAGGATCTAAGATGGCTTTTCGAGGGGTCATGGGCAGGTAATGTTCCTCCATGTTGGGATCGTCGACTGGCTTTGGCGTTGGGCTGGCATTGTCACTCTCGCCGGACAAACGGTCTCCGTGCGTTACTAGGGACTCGGTTACACTTAATCTGGCGAACGCAGGGTTCACGTTTTCATCGACTTCTACTTGACGAGATTGTACATTCGAGGAGTCTCTGATTGGCTTTTCGCTGGCGTCGCTTTTAAGCTGAGCTTGTCTGTTATTTCTACTTATATCCTCAGGTTGTTCTTTATACTTTGGTATTATTTGCTCGGCGTCGTCCTCGTCGCAGCTTTTTTCGGGCTGGTCAAAATCACTTCCAGTCTCGTAGAGAAGAGCCTCGGAGTCACTGAACACCCCTCGCTGCTTGATCTCCTTCAGCTGTTTGTCATGCTCCTGTTGGACCTGCTGGGATTTCCTTTCAAAGTCCGCCAGCAGGTCCTTCACCGACTTATTCCTATCCGTAGCCTGCTTTTCTTCGGAGTCATCCTCAACTATCTTCTTGCTCGCTGCGGTTGCAGCAGTCTGTGGTGTCTTATCTCCCAAAGCGAACTCGCGAATGACTACCGTATGAGGCTTCCTGGGTGAGTCCCCGATACGCGAGACGTGAGCTTCCGTGGTGGCTTGAGGCGGTGACATCTTCAGCGGCTCCTGCATGACGGCGAGCTCCTTTTCAGGGCTGGAGTGAGCATCCATATTCGACTCGAACGACCTGATCCTACTCTGTACCAGATTCATCGAATCCGCTTTAGCAGGGGTCGTAGGACGTTCAACACTCTTCTTCTGCTCCTCCTTCACGTCGTCTTGCCTTATATACTGATAGCTAAATTCCTTGATGACTTTGCTCTCGTCGATCTTCGAGTCCCAGTCCTCCTTCTCGTTGTCCTTCGGCGAGTCCCACTGGACGTTCTTCTGCACGGGCCAACTCTCCCCGGGAATGTATCCGGCGAGCGTGCTGAGTCTGCCGGCCTCGTTCCTGGTGCTGGGATGGTTCGTCGCGTAAACTCCAGGTGTTTTGAGGATTCCGAGCGGCTTCTTCGGCGGCGGCGCCACGTGAATCTGCCGGGATTGCGGCCGGTGATACGTCGGGAAAGCCATCTCCTCGTAACCCGTGTCCAGCGGCGCCGCCGCACCGAAGTCACTTGCTCGCGCCGGAGACGAACGGATTGCCGGCGACGATGGCGGCGGCTGCTGCTGCTGCTGCTGCTGCTGCTGTTTTACGGTGAGCTGCATCGGCGAGGGTGATTGCAGAGGTGTCGTGGACGCTGGTCTCGCGGAGGCTTGCTCTTTCTCGAAGCCCCGGGGGCTTCTGCCTGTGTGGGGAGGTCTGCGCGTTCGCTTCCGCCGGACGTCGTTCAGCTCTGGATTTTTGGAGACGTTAAACAAAAGTTTTTTATTACACTTTGGTAATCAATTCTGTTGAGGGGGTGGAGGGGGGTTGGAGAAACCTTGAAGTTTGTGCGAGTATTTCGCACTATTATAGAATCACTATTATATCACTATTATAGAAAAACAAATTGCTTTGATTTTAATTGACGAATGTTTAATTATTTATATGAATGAGAATCATCAAAATAAATGTATTTTTAAGTGTTAACAGCATCATTTAAACAAGTTTTTAATCAATCCTCATATTTTTGCAATTGTAAACAAAAAATGAAAGTGTAACATAATCGCATTCATATATACTTTTCTTATTTATTTTAGTCTAAATTTCAAGGTCTCATCTCAACCTGTTTATTGAGGTGAAGAGGATATTGGTGAAAGTGAATACCTTTGATGCCAGGATTGAATGTGCGAAGGACCGCAAGCCACAGAGGAGGAAAAAAGGCAGAGGCGGGGAAAAATAATAAAGCAGGGCGAAACTATGTGCCGTACATTCTTTTTATGTAGGCGTCATTTAATTAGTTTTAAAATAATATGTTGTACATAATCTTCAAAGAAAACTTCTTGAAGGCTTCATTAGTTCCTCTCCTGCGACATGCGTCATGCAAAGCTGTGATTTATTTAGGAAAGTTTTAGGATTATGTAATTTGGGCGTTGAAAATTTTGCAAATGAAAATAGATTTTCGCAATCGTTGGAAAATAAACAGAAAAATCTTTTGCAAAATTTATTTGACGTTCGGCTGAGGAATGGGTAAAGGGTAAGGAGGTAATTGTTAAGTACCAAAGTGTTAATATAAATACATGTTCCAGTCACCAAAAAGCCCAGAGCCCAGGTTCCAACGACAGACGCATAAAGGAGAGAGATTCCCTCGGAGATATCGGAGAAACACTGACACACATTTGCGGTTACACTGATTATTTCGCAGACTCTTCATTCACATTAATTCAACGATGGCAATGACAAGGAATAGAAGTAGATTCGTTTTTTTTATATCGATCAATGACGGCGGTGGTGTTAATATTTTCTATCGTAAGTTCACGAAAGTAGCTTTTACTCGGTTAGTCAACTGATTGCTTGGTTAATAGCGAAATATTAGTCGGAAAATTAAGGCGCACTTTATACATTTGAATATTTGGCACAAACTAGAGTCCCTTTTGCTGAGCGATTTTGGCCCGCGTAAGATTTCATTAAAGTTTAATTGAGCTCCTCGAAAAATATTAATTTGAAAAATTAAAGCTACGCGATTCGTTTTGGTACAGCATACAAAACGTACGCTGAAAGAAACTTCAACACATTTGATTTTCAAGTAACTATTATAGATACTTTGATTTATTTCAAACCATAGTAACAATCATCAAATATTGTTCAGAAACTTTTGCATATAAAAATGATAAAAAATTAAACAATCAAGTGTACAAAATAGAGGATCTCCAGTGCATACCACGTGTAAGTCGTATCTTACTGTTAGAATATAATGCTATTTTGCAAGAATTATCTTGTCACCATAAGCTAATTTCTACATGACTAATTAAACGCTTATTTGAGAGACCTGGAGGATTCTTAACGTTTTTAGCGATTTAATCTGTTTGTTCTTTTGAGCTCTTATCGTGTTATCCAAACTTAATACACTTCATCATTGTGAAAATGTATAAAAATTTTTATAAAATACGTCATTAAAAATCAACAAAGCAAACAACTGCTTTCATAAGAATTCTATTCGCCCATTAGTCCTCAATAATATTTTATATTCTAAATAAAATTTATTTTTTATTTTTACACACAAAAAAGTTCAATATATTTATAGTAAATTCGAGCTAACCAAAAGGATAACTTTCCAAAGCGGCTCTTTTTTCGAGATCAACTTTCGGACTATCGTCCCCCAACTTTCCAGCGCCACTCTCACCCTTCCAGATCTCTCAAGTGAAATCCGCGCAAGGCACAGTACACCGAATCTCCCCGTCTGCCGCGGAGACTAAGCAAAAAAGGCGCCGCCCGCCGCAGGCAGCCGGGGGTTTCAGATGAGAAGTTCGGGCGAGACGCTGAGCCTACCTTCGTCGTCGCTGCTGTAGCTGTTGTATCTGGGCAGGGCCGCCGCGGCGACGGCTGCGGCGGCGCCGCTGCGCCGGGCGTCGGTGCTCTTGCTGCGCGGGTGGTGCGGCCGGTGGTGGGCCTCGTCCCGGCTCCGCCTCGACGAGTGCCGGTGTACCTGCTGCTGCTGTTGCTCGGCGAGGCTCGCCTCGTGCGCCGCGAGCTCCAGCAGCGCCTGCTGCTTGTAGCAGTTGGCGAGGTCGGCCGGGTTGTGCTGGTTCCGCTGGCTCGAGGAAGAGTTCGAGGAGGCCGTGGGCTTGCGGGTCAGCGGCGACTGCAGCATGCGCTGCTTCCACTCTAGCAGACGCTTCATCGACTCCTCGCGCTGGAAAGGGAAGTGGTTGGTTAGTCGGTGTTTTCTTATAGTTCAGATGTTTCAAGTGCAATTTATTAATTTTTTCTCATTTGAGTTGTTGCTTTATAACTGTATTTATTAATAATTAATAAAGGTTTGATTGAGTAATTTCTTTAAACTTTTTAATGCTGCCAATATTATAATAGAAACATGCAGTATTGTTATGAGATTTTATTTATCCGATTGTAACTCAAATAAAAAATAACTGTCGGTTGGTCCAGGAAACGTAAATAAAGATTGGTTTCAAAAAGCGAAAATGAAACAAAACGTGTCAACAGCGATGCCGCAAAGCGCAACAAAATGAGTCAGGAAGAAAAAAATGTCAACCTCGGTAAAAGAAACGTACACTTCTCAGGTTTTCACGAAACACAAAAGTTTTTAATCGCATCATTTCCCACAATAACTCGAAAATTCTAAAATGGTCTCGATAATTAGCACTCAAAGCCCTCGATTACCTCCTTAAACGGCCCGAAAAAAACTGTAAAAAGGCCCTAAACAAGCACTCGGCCTATCCGTCCCCTTCCCGGCCTCGAGCACTCGTCCTCTCGGCCATTCTAAAAAAGCGCCGAAAAAAAGCGTGAAACCTCGGCGCTCGTATTTGTTGTGCCCGGCTCCCCCCGCGTTTTTTGTCGGCCGGTTCCGCGGCGCGTGAGAAATGAGCTTAACGTCGCGGCGGACAAAAAGGAGGCCCGAAAGAAGCCGCTCGCTATACGTGTATACCTGTGCAGACACGTACGGAGAAATACCGATGAGTCACGTGGAACGCGCGGAGAGGTGAAAGCTACGTCTCGCTCGTGACAGAGCTGCTAATACTGCAGTTATCCAGACTGACTTGGACGTGATTCACGGGAGAGGTTTTCTTGCGCCACGCGTTTTTTTTTTTTTTTTTTTGTTTTTAAGGCAGACGGGTACAACGGATTTTTGCCCCCGTTGCCGGGGGCAGGAAGTGCAGCGTGCCGGGGAATCTCTGTTTTCGCGGCGATGGATATTGTCGAGCGGCTTTAATTGGAGCGGCGCTTTTTGGATTTTGAAAAATAAGCACGTAGAAAATGAGCGTGTAAGATGCGATTCTATATGAGATACGTGATTCTAATATGTTTTGTGATTCATAACCGATACCGTCACTGAATAGCAATGGACGAAAATGTTTCTTTGAATGACAGCTTTCGGATGTAAAGAGCATTTTATTTAAATAAATTTTGGATTCAATATATTTTAATAAGACATGTCTCTTACAAGCTGCTAATGAGTTTCAGGTAATATTCTAAATTAGAATTAAAAAGTTGGTAATATTATATAAATACAAAAACTAAGTTTAAATTTACATAATCTGAAAATATAATAAAATTAAATGCACAATATTCGCCCTAATAAAATATTAATCGTGATTTGAAGTACGTACTAGTGTGGAAAATTAAGGATGTAAAACAAAATCGTTTTTTGAGGGCAACGATAAATAAAAAAACAATCGATTTTACCATCAATTTTCAAATTTTCTGTCCTCTTCAAGCTATTTTAGCTTACATACTTCCGTACCGAAACAGTTAGACATCAAACCCGAAAAGATCTGAAAATCTACCTGTTGAAATGTCGCTAAAAGTTCGTGGTAATATCACAGTTTTTATTTACCTATCACTGTCCTCAAATAAAGGATCCTGTTTCAAATCCTTAATTTTAATAAAACATTGTTTTTAAAGTTGTAAACCATTTAAATATATTTTCGACGTTGCACTTAATCTAAAATCAGCTGAAACTAACATTCAGCAACACTTCCCCCAAGGCGGCAGACTCACGAAGAACTTTGAAAAAGCATCTCGAAAAGGTCCCTTCACCGTCCCCGCATTCCTCGGACGTCGCCAAACAAAGGAAGGAAAGTGCCCCTCTTACTGACCTGTTGAATCTTGCGCTCACCATCCCTGGAGTCCTGTCCGGACGACTTCTCGGCGTAGTCGTCGTCGTCGTCGTCGTCCTCGTCGTCGTCGTAGTCGATTATGGCGGCGGGGTGCCTGCTGCGCGGCAGTCGCGCGCTCGCCGATCTGGCGAACTGCTGCTGGTGCTGCTGTTCGGGCCAGCGACGGGGTCCTCCTCCGCTCGCCGCCGCCGCCGCCGATGCCACGTGACCCGCGTGCACTCGCACGCCCTCGTAGTCCCGCGGCAGCGAGCGGCCCGGCGACTGTTCGCCGCCGTGAATCAGCGCCGGGCCGCGCGTCTCGCGCAGAGAGCGCCGCAGGTGCGCCGCCTCGCTCGCCGTCAGCCTGGAGAACGCACGGGTTAGAAATCGGAGATGAGCGGAGATTTTTTTTTTGTTTTATTATTTTTGGCGGGGAAAGGTGTTATAAAGCAGTTTGGAGGATGTTAGATGTTCGATTGATTTTTATTAAGAATTGTCTTTTAAATTGATAAAAAAAACATGTCATTTTCAATAATTGAATGTACAAACATATCGAAGACTTTAAATTACTTTAGAAAGAATTTCTTGTTAAGTTAACACAACGTATAACACACTATCTTATCAATATTATGTTCGCTAATAAACCGACATAAAGAAGAAGATTGATTACCTTCTTATCGATTATACCTAACTGAAAAATCGCCCAACAATCGCTTCACTATTAACCGACCGAAGCTAATCTAAACGAGCAATTAAGCGCACCGGTGAGCTCACAGAGTAAATTGAAATCTCGTCAAACCTCGCTCATCAATGACTAAGGAATCCCCACTTACTCGGAGTGCCTCTGCAACGTGTGCGGATGCTCCCGCTGCGATCTCCTGACGGACGGGCAGGACACTTCGGAGAGGGTGCCGATCCCGGACTCGGCGTCCCTCGACTTGGACGGCGTCGTCGCCCTGGACTGCGTCCTCTGCTGCTGCTGCTGTTGCGGCGGCTGCGGGGGCGGCGGCGTCTGGTGCAGGTACACCGCGCTCTGACGCATCTGCGCCGCGTATCTGCAAAATCATCGACGAGGCTTATCAAGCGTGCCGATTGTTTACACGCAGCGTAATTCCCGGGAGGTGAGTCAATGATTCGCGTACGTTTGGGTTGCCTTTTTTTTTTTTAGAATTGCGCGGATCGGGATTTGTGATGCGAAGCTTTTACTGGTTGTGCGGATGGGAGGATGTAGAAGGTGGGAGGGGTTTCTTGGTCTAGATACGGGTAATTTAGCGTATAAATTTATTGACAATGATGTCATGAGAATTCTTTGTCGACAGGTAAGCTACGGTACTCTCTTTTAAATGATTGGCGTTTCTGTTGAAATGCTTTTGTATTAACGTCAGATTTAATCTTCATAGCTATTATACAATGTTTTAGATTAAAACTTGTTAAATTTACGTAAAATTAACTTTTGATTTTTCTACCGCCGACAATAAAGACCGAGCTTGACATCAGTTTCAACAAAAATACAATTTTAAAACGCCCTAAGCACGTTCATCCTCGAAAAGCCAGTATCAGAAAATCGCAGCCAACCTTTCTTCCGAGTAGAAGTAATTGTCCCCGTTGGCAGCAACGTCGGTGGGATTAACTATATCCAGGCTGGATTTGGGACGCTGCGGACACCTGGCCTGGCCGACGAGGTTGCCGGGCTGCGCGGGCGTCTGCTGGCTCGGCCTCCTCGTCGCCTCGTACTCCAGGAAGTCGGCGCTGTGAGGTCTTGGCGGTGGCTGCGAGCGCTGCTGCTGCTGCTGCTGCTGTTGCTGCTGCTGATGCTGCCTCATCACGGGGGCTGAAAAGGTAACGATTCGCTTAGGACGCTGTAAGTTGTCGGAGAATTTTACGATGTGCTCTTTGCTCGTAGTGAGTTTAAACTTGATGAGCATCGGTTAATTTACAGGATTTGAGAATAAATTGAACTTTATGCTTTATGAATGCACGCCTTAATTCGAAAGTACAAATTAATAGTTTCGTTTTTTTTTTTTTTTTTTTTGTTTTTAGTTTTGACGAGACTTGAATTTGAATGAGTTAAAGAAGATTTTCAGAAGGACATTTTATCAAAGAAAATTTTGAATACAAACTACTTAATTAATTGATCAATTCGAATGAATATAAAGAACGCATTTAAATACACAGATTCAGTGTACTAAACGGCATCACAGCATCAAGAACGCACCAGTGGTCACGGGCCCGGTGACGACGTAATACTGCGGGTGCATCTGCTGCTGTTGCTGCTGCTGATGCTGCTGCGTGTAGAGGGGTATCGGAATGGGCGCGGGCGACGGCCCCTTGGCGTAGCCGACCGGTCCGGCGGGCCTCTGGTACAGCTGGGGCGGCGCCCCGGCGTAGACGTCCTCGTAGTCCGCGCCGTTCATCGTCCTGACCTGCTGCCTGCTCGTCGGCTTGGCGTTGCTCCTGCCGTAGGTGTCGGGGGTCCGCCTCTCGGCCGGCTGGGCCGCGAATCCGTAGTTCAGGCCGGACTTGTCGGTACGGAGGCTCTGCGGCTGCTGCGGCTGCTGCGGCTGCTGCTGGATCCTCTGGCCGTAAATGGCGTTGGGGTTCCTGGCGTCGACGTACTCCACCGTCATGGGGCTCTTGGCGCTGAGCCTGACCTCCGGGGATACCGGGGACTTCCTGTAGTCGGGGTCCGGCGACGGGGTGGAGTAGTCGTTGGGGTTCTCGTTCAGTCTTTTCGGCTTTGGCGGAGCGTTCGCGTAGACCGGCTGTCCGTAGTTCCTCGGGAGCGGCTGCATGCCGTGCACGCCTTGGGGCGAGTGCTTGTGCTGGATCAGGTGCTGGTACATGACGGGCTGCTGCTGCTGAATGTACTGCGGCTGCGGCTGCTGCTGCATCCAGCCGTTCATCAGCGGCTGCTGCGGCTGGCTGTCGTAGTTGTTGTTGGCGTTGTTGGCGGTGCTGCTGTTGTTGATGTTGTTGTTGTTGTTGTTGCTGCCGCTGCTGCCGGGGAAGGAGCCCGTATTGACGCTGTTCGGGCTGGAGTTGTTGTTCGAGGCGTGACTCGGGTCGTCCCTCGACTGGAAGCCGTGGAAGCCAGAGTCGCTGTCGTCCGCGCTCTGGTTCATGATCGACGAGATGGACGAGACGCTCGGACGGGCGCTACGGTCGCCGGCATCGCCTGCCTGACCGGAGCCCTCCGCTGACGCGACCATATCTCCTCCGCCGCTGGATAACAGTAAAATTTCGTATTGATTTAGACGTCGTGGTATTTGGCAGTGATTTTTTTTTATTGGGAGTCGATAAGCAAGTAAAATTTCGTGTAGAATTTTAATAATTTAATTTTTTTTAAAAATAATAATCATAGTATAAGTAAACTTGAATTTGAAAATAGACTTGAAATTAAAAGGGTTACATTGTGAAAAGTTCAAATTGTTACTTAATTATGAAAAAAAGTTCTAAAATACCATACCCTTTAAAATATCCTATTTTTAGTCCGATTACCACCAAGAGCAAATTTAACATTTCCTCTACAAGCTTTGACATTCGTATACGCGTTTAATTAAGTTACCCGAACTTAAATTTCAAGCCCGTCAAACAAATTAAAACCGCATCAGCAAAAAACGAAAAACAGTCCGGCCGGCGTCATTGCATAACGAAAGCGACAAAAACTAAAATCAATACCCGAAAACTTTTTCAACTAATCACGCCTCCGTCCAACTTTCCCGGCTAAAACAGCTCCGCGCGGAGAGGGAGAGAGAGCAGGTTCGCGTGTCGGCGAGTTGCTTAATTAAAGGCATTCGATTAATGCAATCTCGAAACTCGCAGCTCGAAAAAAGAATCGGGAAACGTAATCGCGAACGTGCGCCTTCGGCCTTGCTATTGTTTCAACTTCGCGGGGGAGAACCGAACTAACGAGTTGGATAGTTACGGCGCCGATTACCAAGTTCAGCGCGAGCAGTGCGGATATACTTTTCGCCGGCGACTGAACTGCGGGATTTCGCGGCTGGGGGGGGGGGGGGGGGAGAAAGGCGCCGGCAAGATTGTTTGCGCTTCTTGTCTCGACGAACCGCGTTCCCGATGATTTTGGCTCTCGTGACGGGGACGGCGGTGTCCAGACGTTTTTACCTTTTTATTCTGCTTCGAGGCTTTTGAATTTTGTAGATTTTTATCAGATTCGGGAAATGGAATGAACGAAATGAAAAACGAATGAAACAGCTGAAATGGAGATATTTTCCGAAATAACGACAAACATTTTATCTCTCGGAATAAATATTTGATAAATAGTTTAAATTTTTACGCGGCAACAAAAATAGATAAAATTGTATAACATTATTAAAATAGAAACATTTTTTTAACAATATCTTCCTCATTTACAAAGAGCTTACTTGTCCCGCTTACTTTTAAAAAATAAAATTCTTCCTATAGCACTCCATAAAAAACCCATTAAAAAAGCTTCCCGCCACTGGACCCAAAGCGGCTCGTCTCCGCAAAATCGCCCATCCGCCCCAAAATTGCCCGACTCAATTACCCTCGCGACGTCCGACTGCAGCCGGAAATTTACGGCGAGTTTTGCGGCGGTCCGCGCGGTTTGTATTACATTCGCGGCGCGCGCAAGTTAGATTGCAAGCTGGAATTGATTTACTACTGCGTCGTATTTTGGATTATGCCGCCGGCGACCGGCGAGGCCTGCGAACGTTCCAGTTTCGAGCTAATAATATACAGAAGCTCGTCTCGCGTATTATCGGCTGCCGATTTCTTTGCTTGTTCAGTTATAATAGTCGTGTAAAGAAAAAAGATTTTATAATTTTTGCTGCGTTTCGTCTGTGAAACTTGTTCTCGATCGTCGTCTAGCGAGGATCGCCGGGAGGCGACGGCGCAGCAGCGCGCGCAGAAAGAGGAACGAAAAAATATATTTCTATACTCACGGGTTGGGATCCTGCAGGAGGGAGGCGAGCGTCAAGGCGTTCACCCACTGATTCATGCTCTCCCGCGTCTCCGCGGCAAAGTGGTACGTCCTCATGTTGGCGTGCTCGGCCTTAAAGGCGAACTTCTTGTTGATCTTGTCCTCGGGCCTGCAGACCGTCACGCGGTACGACGGAAGCAGGATCGATCCCAGAAGCTTTTCCTCCTCCGGACCTGAGGGCACGAATACCGAGGCGAAAACCTGTTTTAATCCCGCTCTAATGAAATTCGCGGAAAAGCTCTTTTACCTATATATATACATATACATCGGAAGGGGAATCTTCTTAGCGCGCTCTTTCGTACTTCGAGCAAGTATTTTCTCTTTCAAATATTTCGCTCTCATTTAAAGGGAGCTTTATGAAATTATACTGGATTTTATATTATTCGGGTAACTATATTTTATGTTGTAGAATCAATTTCTTTGCGAGAGAATTAATAAGCTGAGCTTGATAATTTAATTTATTTTTTCGCGAAAAGAAAACTATCGGAAAAATTACGGATAAAATTTCGTTTAATTTCCACTTGGCGCGAAATGCTTTTTCGTATCGTTGTATCGTACCTAACCTCGACATTATTCAAAATTATAGCAAATAAGATTTGTTTTAAATAAGTAAATCTTATTTTATATAGTGATAACAAAAATAGGCTAAAAATTATATTATAAAGCAAAACTACTGACTAATTTATATAGTAGCTCTTTTTCACGTGAATAACGGGTTATTTTCCTAGCGTTAATTATAATATTATAGAGCTATAAATTACAGCTATTAAATATAGTAATAAATTAACAGCATACGTTGCAGCTATTTCTAATATTTACTGCAGTACCCAAATATTATCACCTCCTTATAATTTAATTATTTTGAAAATCAACATCAGTGATACGAAAAGAAAATATTACAGGTAATATCATTTATAAAGTCTCCTATATCTTTTTGATCCAAGAATTTTGTTCAGCGCAGTCATTACACCTCCTTTAAAAACTCTCAAAAGCACCAATCGACAAATTTAATAAAATTCTCTCGCCTCGTACCTTTCCCACTAACCCTTTCCACCCCGGCATTTGTATCCGCCATTAAAGTCATCCTAATTACACGGCGACTCTCCAAAAATCAAAAGTCAAAACAGCGACGAAAGCACGAAAGCTCTTACCCTTTGACGTCAAAGCCCTCGCCAGCGAGAGCCGAGGAGCAGACGATAAAACTAGCATCCCTCGCGATCGAGCGATCTCGAAATAAAGAGAACGATTATAACCGAGAGCGGCGGGGCTCCTCAAAGTCCCGGGAAAATAATCGGGCACGAGGAGCTCTTTTTTTTTTCGTCGCGGAAGCCTGCAAATATCGAGCGCAAAGGGAGCCGGTGTCAAGCCTTTGGCTGTACGCACTCGTTACTCTCCCTCGTCCCTCTCCCCTTTCCCCTTTCCGATCCCTTTTTCATGGGAGCGCCGCTGACTTGTCTGAAGTCCGCCGTTACCTGCGCGGGGAAAATGCTGCGCAAAGGCTTTTGAAGGCTTGGAGTACTTCTTTTAATGCAGAGTAAACACGTAAAGCGGCGTAACGAATGCGCGGGGGGGGGGAGAAAATCGTCTTGCAGGATTCGATGCCTTTGTTGCAGATAAGTATTTCTTTGAAGAGGGGGCACTTTTTCCTTTGACTCGTAATTATCGCAACATCGAAATGAACCTAATTTAAAACTTTTTTTATTCGCTTGCTTATCATTGCTTCTGACTTCGAGAATTATAATTAAAAAAAAAAAAAAGAAAAAAAAATCAAAACGTACGTTCTTCGCTCAAGTTGCATTTTAATCTCCAAAAAAAAACAAGCAAATTTGGAACTGTATTCAACAATGCGCCAACTTTGAATTCTCAAACATTTTATTAATTCCGAAAAAGTAACGAACCGCTCCTTACTCCCACGACAGCTCGCATTCGTGACCCCCGCCTTATTTCCCCGGGCTAAAATTTCAAAGTAAATAATAATTCGCGACGCATCATCCTTAGTACGTTTCCGCGAAGGCTGCTTTTAATTTCGCCCCCGAGAGCCACCTTGAAATTTCATAAACACGGGCCCGCGTGCACTCCGCGCGTTTATGAAGAAAGAACGAGGGTAATGATAATAATAACGAAGCCCCCCCGGGGGGCAGAAAAGTGTCGGCAAAAGAGGAATCCGCGCGGGCGCGCAGAGGCAGCTCGCCTGCCGAACGCGTTTTTGCGCCTCTCTCTCTACCACCGGCGCGCTCTTAATTTAAATTCCCCGCAGGATGATTTTCCTCTCGCGCGCTTTCGAGCCTTTATTTTATTTTTTTTTTTGAGCCCGCGGAGAGTCCGCTACTTTGGAGCGCGCGGCTCCCTTTTGTTTTCGATCGCCGGCTCTCCGCCGTCGCTGCGCTTTTCAAAGGGGGGTTAGTCGCTTTTTTCGCCGGATTTTCCGTCGGGGGATTAGGGGGGGAGCCGCTGCCTCTAAATTAGTTTTATTGTCGGCATTTTTAGCTTTTGTTGCTGTTCGCGTTGCGCGGATTAAGAGGGCTTATTAGAAGGTTGGACAAATAATAGTTTAGTTACGTTGTTGATGTTTTTTTGTAAAAGTAATGTTTTTGGGTTTCTTTCTTGCTGAATTTTTTTTTTTTTTTTAATTAACAGCAAGGTTTTAGAGAATAATAGTTCATATTTTATGGCTGTGACTTTAGACTTTAAAAAAAGTAAACTTTTGTTATATTTTTGTACATGAAGTTTTAACATCTTTCGTGTATATAAATTCAGTAGCTTTTTTGAATCTAAAAGTTCAAATGAAATTCGAGTTTACTGATTGAACATCTTTTACATTAAATATTTCGAAAACCGATGATCGAAAAATAATTATGTACATATTAAATTTTTAAAAAAATTTTAATTTGCTACTTAAAAATACGATAATTCTAATAGCTTGAATGGTATTTACTGCAGCATTTTTTAATGATTGCAAGAAAAATATGTAAAAAGCATTTACGTAATAAAACATTAAAATTCCTTTTTGAATACGTCCTTTTACTCATTAAAGTAACGTAGTAAAATTTATCGCTTTGAATTGAATTTATTACGTAGCAAAGGGAAGCCCTACTCGATGTACTTATTTTGTCTTTTGGTCCAGATCTCCTCACAAAGTGAAACGTCTTTTTTAAAAGAAGCGGCTGAAACATCTCGAAAAACTCCCCAGCGAGCTTCTCTTTGAGAAAAGACATGAAAGAATTTCGAGCTGGAAATCTGATATTGAAAAGGTAGGTTCTCTACCAAACTAATATCTTCAACGGTCATATGGTGCAGTAATCGCTTTTTTTTTACTTCAAAGGACGACGTTACCCGAGTGACCGAACGCTGTCTACGAAAATATGTCAGTGAGTAACTTCATATGTTCTTTTGTGCTTTTTTATCCAAGAATTTTGTAGATAGTAACAGCTGATTGTGTAAAATATTTCAATAAATCCTCAACTTTCATCTTATCCATTTTTAATAAAAATTGTATGCGCCTCCACTTTCAACCCCGACTCTCCATCCAAACATTGTCAAATCACTTACACGCCACTCATCCACTTCCTCGCGATCTCACTGCCAATTCAAACTGAGAGAAGCATCTAAGAACGGCTACTCACCCTTGTAATAAAAGAGGCAGTACTCGGAGAGGACGAACCAGCGCTTCTTCCAGAGCATGAGGCCCTCGGAGCCCTGCTTGTGCAGCCATCCCTGCAGAGCGACGGGCGCGGAGACGGGCCTTTTGGCGGCGGGCGACCTCAGGCCCTGGTTGGGCCCGCTTCGCCGCCGGACCCCCGATATCGAGCTCGCGACCTCCGCGGCGCTCTTGCCTTGCTGCTGCTGCTGTTGCTGCTGCTGCTGTGGTGGCGGCGGCGGCTGTTGCTGCTGCTGCTGCTGCTGCGGCTGCGACTGCAGAGACGGCTGCGTCGCTAAGCCCGTTACCGAAGCCGTTTGGACAACCTGCAGGCAGAAATATAGACTGGAGGTTAGCTTTTGCGCTTTAGAGAATGTATTTATTTTCAGATTTTCATTATTTTTAAGTGATTAAGGAGGGTCTTGCACGAAATATAGACTATATTTGTTAATTTTATATTTCAACTATTTAAGGTTTAATAATCTGGGGGAGTTACCAATGCAAAAACTAGGGTATTTTCAAAACCGGTAAAGGTATATTTACTTGTTTATATGTGAATTTAACTTTACCGGTTTTGAAAATACCCTAGTTTTTGCATTGGTAACCTGAAATTGAATAAGGAAGAAAATAAAACCTTCCAAATTAAAATTGAATAAAAAACAAAAAACATTCCCAAGGTTTAAACAATTATTTTTTTAATGAACTATATCTGCATTTGTTGAATGATATTTACAGCTTTTGAATTTTTATTCGATTCATAGGGAACACCTTTTTAACATATATTACCAATCAGATTATTAAACCTTAAATTGTTGAAATATAAAATTAGCAAATACAGTCTATATTTCGTGCAAGACCCTCCATAAATATTGATATTCTTATCATTAAGAAGATTGTTTTCAAAGCAGTATAAATAAAGTTTAAAACTTATCGATGAATAAGTGAGATTTATTTTAAATTTTGTAAAAACTATCATTGAAGCTACAGTATAAATATACATGTATTTTTATTGCAGTTTATACATATACACAGAGATTCCAAAAGATTGAGTTTTCATCTTGAGATAATTTTCGATATTTTTTGGACACCACATGTATATATTTAAAATTTTTCTTAAGCAATAAATACTAAAAGCCAGGTTAATCATCTTTCTCGTTGCGGTTCTGTGATCTTTCGATTCAGAAATGAATACACCGTCTTAGCACGAGTATCGTCCGCGTATCGTCTTTGATCGAGTATCCTTGGCTTTTTTTTTAAAAAAAGACAAGAATCGCAGTGGGAAAAACTCTGAAGCAGCGACAATATTGTTTCCTCGAAAGCGTTTCGGCACGAGGAAATAAATTATCAGCTGTGAGCCTGTCCTCTATCAGATCGGTGGATGGACGCGAAACAATCGAGCGAAGGAGGAAGGATAATAAAAAGGCGGAGCGAGTAAGTGAGAGAGAAATGAATGATAATACAAAATGCGGAAAATTTATTAGATCGCCCGGCGGACTGTAATTTTAAGCGAGCTTTCGTAATGAGAAAATGCTGTTTTCATTATTCGCAGGAACTGAATATTAAACGTGCTTCGTTTTCAGATTATGCATGACAGCGACTATTTTATTGTTTTTCTTTAGATCATTTACTGTATTGGAATTGAAATCATCATTTTTCTGCTTTCGTCTTGTACTTTTTATAAAATGACATTGGATATTAAGTTGTTTATTGAATTTCAATAAATTATTTCAAATAATTTTTAATTAAAAATACATAGCATATTATAAGTTTGAATTTTTATAATTATAAAATAACTCAAAAAATAGGACTGAGAGAAAGGTAATTAAACAATAGATACAAAATTTTAAGTCTTATTTTAGTCAAAGGCTGAACACTTAGTTTTATGTTATTCTATCAGTATTTAATCACAGTTCCTTTAGCAAATAATTTATGTACTGTTAGAATAATGAGGTCTGGTTTAATAAGAAAAGCTGTCAATCTTTCTGTGCTACATTACAGAGCAGTGGAGCCAATTACAGTGACTAACGTTCACACTTTATCAGGTCGATTAAAACTTATCGATCAAAAGAAAGGAGAAATCGGAGATCTTTGACGAAATTTTACATACGCATGTCATTAAAAGGTAAATTATTTGAAGTCTACCAAAAGCTCGAGTAAAATTTTAGCAAAGTCAATATCTAAACTGAATGCAATTTATTTAAAGTTATTTCTATGAATAAAAAGTTTAATAAGTATAAGATAAAAGTATAATAATGAAAAACTGACTGTATCGCTCATAAGAAAAACAAATTTGATCTCACTTATATACAAGAAAAAGTACGAGCCCTTAATAAAGAAACGAAGTACCACTGTTTCTCAAGCCCAAAACTTCCACAAGAGCCCAAAGTTCAAGTCAAAACCAACCGTCTCTCCCAACATCTAATCCTCGAGGCGGACAGGCTCAGAACCATACATCCAGTTGCTCAACGTGCCCATTACGAGCTTAGAAACGACGCCTTAAAAATAGCTTGCATCGCGCCTGACGAGCGATCGATCATTCGTCCTTTTTCTCGGGCTGGCTCTTGTACAACCTCGGCGATCTGTCGTAATCGGCGACAAGATGCAGAAACAACGGCGCCGTCGAGCAAAAACGCGTAACGGCCAGCGCGCGCAGATCCTGTTTTTATAAACCCCGGCGTCTTTGCTGACACGCTTTTCCGAGGAAGTTTACTGCTACTGTCTTGTCAGTCTTCGTTATCTCTTTATTTTATTGCTTTCCGCGCTTTTCCGGGAAGATTGAGAGACGTTCTGGATGCCGGGGGTATCGTTAATATGGATTCGTTTCGATGCAAAAGGATGGCAGGGATAGAATTGTGAGGTTGAGAGGGAAGAGAGGAATTGGAGTTGGTGAAAGGCCGGGTCGCGTGATGTTTTTATTTGGCTTGGAAAATGTGTTAAAAGTTTAATTGGTTTAAAAAACTTTTTATGCGGGCGTATACAGAAGCTTCGCATTTATGCGATTTATGGCGTATATAAAGGTGCCTTTTTGCTTTTCGTATAGTGAATATTGATATATAAAAATATCGTAAAAAGTCCGTCGATTTATGCAGTTGAATGGGGAGCGTATAAATTGTTGGATTAAATCTTTTCCGATAATCTTAATCTGACGGGAAACGTGTTCCATATAAAGATATCAATTTTTTCCAATATATATATATATACATTTTATGTAATTTCATAAAAAGTAACCTGAATTCCTTATGGTTCTTTTTATTTCTCAACGACATATCTAGACAGAATTCATCATCGAATTGGCATTCGAAGATAAGTTTCTAAATTTATTGCACATTTTTAATCGGAGTTGACTTGCAGTAAAAATTTATAAAAATAGACTACTATAGTTAATTAGTTTCCAATACTTACTCTAAAATTATAAAAACATTGATAAATGAACACCGTCTGTATTAATTAATTTACCACTTTCATTATACAATGCTGCATTGAAGGCATACAATAATTAATCCATCCGTTACAGTTCCAAACTAATTATTGGATTTACACGAGTAAAGAGTTTGGTGGAAAAAAACTACACCATTCGATTTAACGGGAAAACGCTTAAAAATTTAGATTTTTAAAAATTTTATACCTGCATCTTACATTAATTATACATCGATTTGAGAAGTGAACCTGTTGAGCAGTTTACCGTTTTCAAAAAGATTTTGTAAACACAATTCAATGCCCTTTTAAAATAAGATTTATTAGGTTTTAATGACCTAATGAAACCGTAAATAGGTTGGTTTTCCCTGCTAAATTTGCGGTAATTAGCGTTTTCAAGACATGCAGGTATCGAAACTGCAGGTATAAGACGGTCGTAAAATATTTTTACGATCATAAAGCCTTCATAATCGTGTAGCCAAATTTGACAAAAAATTATTTACAAAATGGTTTGTAAATTAATTAAATTAACAAAAGAAAAATACGTAAACTTTATTCTCATCTAACTCCCGAATTCAATAATAAAAAACAAATACATTTACAGGATACTTCGACACAAAAAAAAAACAAATAATAAATTAAAAATTCATTCATGCAAAAATGCACTTTCGATCGCACCGCGGCCGAGGGAACAGCAAATCCGGCAGATTAGCTCTGGTCTCTCTCCACACACATCGCAGAGCAGGCCGAAGACAGAGAACGTGGGAACTATCGGACAGCCCGATTGCAAAATCGATGAACTGGCCATCCGTCTATCAATTCGTCCTTTGCGCGCGAGACTCGAACTCGGTTCATAATTTATCGCCGGTGAGCGTATTGCGTGAAGGATGTTGAGCCTTGGCTTTAAGCTGTTTTGCTTTTAGTTCACACAGCGGTTCAGTTTATTTGACTTTATTGATTAGGGATTTTTCGTCTGAATACTTTGTTCGATACTGCATTAAAACAAAATTTGATCGACTCAAACGCATCATGTTAAATGTATGCAATTGAATTTGACAGAAAAATTGGTGATAAAAGAAAGTCTGTTGATTTAACAGAAACTCTTAATTTCATAGCGTATTGAATAAACCAAAAATTCAATTGCGCATTATTAACAACTTTAAACTTCATAGAAACAATTGTACGTGGTACTTGAAGTACTTACGTTTGTAACAAACTCATAAAATGCATTCTGCAAATAATGATTTAACATTTATGCTTTCATTATGTAAATATGAGTTTTACAGGCAAAAAACAATTTTTTTCATTTCCAATCGCTAAGTCAGAATGCACAATTAATCATAAAAATAAAATAACTGTACGAATTTTAGCAATTATTATTATAAAAATATTTAATATATATTATTTAACTTGAATCAAAGCATTGAGTGATGTGTAAGAGAGAATAAGAAAATAACGGCATTTAGCGTGCATTGTTCAATTGCATGTTTAAATCCTCCTAAATCCTCTCAGCAGAAATTGTTTTGGGTTTTAAAATCTCATTTCTTCCTGTCTTTTGGTACTCTAGCCTGAGGCTTCGTGTTTACTTTTAATGTCGCTTATATAATATATAGACTCTTTAGGTTTTCTAATGCCAGTGACAGATGCAGTTTCCAGGTAAATATCCGAAAATTAAAAGTCCCATCTAATGCCGGTAAGGTCATTATATTGTGAAGGTATCACATAATTTTTAGAATTGTCCTGAATGTGCTTTTCTGAATCTTTCGAGACTTAACTTTTGAGAAATATTAAAAATTAATTAAATTTCTAGAATTTGAGAAATATTAAAAACTAATTAGATTTCTAGCACCCTGGTAGAGATGAAAAACATTAAATACCTAATTATAAGTTTTTTTCAAAAATTTTATAAAATAGGTATTTTTACTTCCTAGTTAACTACACGGAGAAAAATCCCTAGTAAAATTTACCTTAAATATAAGTAAAAGTTGCTTAAAAAGTTTAGTAAACATCATTAGTAAACTTTACTCAGCTTTGTAAGTAAATTTTACCAAATCTGAGACGCCATCTTTCTTTCTGTCTCTTTTGCACGTGCTTACCTAAATAATTCAGTATTTTTTTTTTTTTTTTTTTTTTTTTTTTTTTTTTTTTTTTTTCCTTTCAAAATCAGTATCTTTTACTTAACTTTTACTACCGTGTACTTTTCTTACCTCAGAAATACCCAGAAACTTGCTTGGTATTCTGGTTGTGAGCGAGAGAGATAGAAGAGAGAAAAAAAAATTTACGTTTTCTTTCAAATTTTACCAAAGCAGTATTACAAATAAATGTTTCGTTTATTCTTCTTATTACTATTTCAGAAAGCTATCTAGAACATTTAAAATCTTTTTTATGTTGCATTGCATAACTGAGAACGGATTATAACTTGACTCGAATATTTCTAGGTTATGTTCAATCTATTAAAATGATGCGAGAATAATCCGAAAAATCGTTACATCAAAGTTAGATAACTAGGAATTAAAAATACCTATTTTATACTCTCCTTGTCATTTTTGATACTTTTATCTCTACCGGGGCAGTAACATAAATGTAGAACTCGATATATAAAAATGTTTTACATTTGTGATTTATTCTACAGTTTCAATAATGAATTATGCATTTAATTGGCATTAATTATATCAAAACATTATTCGTACATTCTTTTAAATGTTTTTTTTTGCTATTCTAAAGCATTCTCTTCTTTTCTACTTTGTAAAAATCTATTCATGATAAAAAAGTACCTTTTTATTTATATATTTGCACTCTTTCAATGATACAAAATATTCTTAAATTTAAAATCTTTTCTTATAATATAGACATAAAATGATTGTATAATTCACTGACCTAAAAAAAAGCATCACAATTAATAAAAACAGGCTATTTTACACAAATTTCTTTTTGCAGATCTAGGAGTATTTTGATCAATTCTAATTAATTAGACTGCATAGACTTTCAATTTGAAATAATGCTATAAAATAACTTATGAGAATTAAAGGAAAAAGATGTTTAAAATGAATGGAAATTACATTTAACTGTATTTTATTACACTTAAATAAGCACCACACATATACTGCATTTTCTGCCCTAAAAAAAGTGCGTAAAAAACGAATTTTCGGCTCTCCGCGCGCAAAACTCGATTTCTCGCACCCTTGAATAAAAACGCACGCATTAAATCAAGCCTTGCACACGGCGTATCAAAAAATATTGTTCGATAAACAAGCAAGGATATATTTTGCGTGGCAGATAGCTCTTCTGTAGCCACCTCCACCAGTCTGAAAAACCCATTTAGGCCCAGGTAGCAAACCCCGCTTGGGGGAGGATACCTGGGCAGTTTCTGGCGTATAAATAGGACGTCCAAGCTTTGACGAGTATCAGTCTGTCTGTTCGACGTTAGCCGACAACATCTGCAGTTTCTTGTATTTGGATTCGTGAATTGTATTTGAAATAACTACGAAAATACTTAAAACTTTAAAGTGTTTAAAAGGCATAAAACTTATAAACTGTTAGAACGGAACATTAAGTTCTTAGTTTTGTAACATTTTTTGTCAATTGTATTAAGTAAACTTCTAAAACAATGAATTCGGAATCGTGGTGGACACCAACAGTGGGAGCGGTATACAGCTATGGCCCACCATTACAATATTGTTCCCTGAATCCAGATCTTAATAACGAGTTGAATCGTTTGATGGGAACATCGAAGACTATTATTCAAGATCAACCAATCTATTTTCCTGGTAAGTAGTTTTTATAATATTTATAGTGATATAAAATTATTAATACGGTGAAAATAATTCGGTGATGCAAAACTTAGATAAAATCATGCAATTTATTGTTACAATCTAATTCTCACAAAAGCAAACGGAAACGAGAAAATTATGAAGTAGCATAATTTTGTTGTTTTACGTGTGGCGACAAAATCTGACATGGCTCTAGTTGTTCTAAACAATTTACTATATACTTACTTATAATACTTATGTTATAAGTATTATCTGCTTGCGGAAATTAAAGACACCTAAGGCTCTCTTGTCCCGTCTTTCGCATTTTTTTTTTGTTTCAACACTCGCGGGGCGAATTTCTGTTTGCTGAAACGCAAGAGTCTTAAAACTTCTTTTCTGCTTAAAGACATCGAATATGTGTATCCTCTTCTCTATTCCAAAAAATCACGAGTACAATGACTATAAGGCTTTTTTCTCACACGAGTCAAACAAGCACTTGCTTTATAATATTTACTTTCCGTAATTTAATCTAAATTTTCTGAAAATCGTATTATTCCTGTTTAACTCTGATTATTGGCATTTTGCAAATGCTTTCAATCCACTCTTTCGGAATCCATAAATTTAAGAATTTAAAAACCCGCGTAATTAAAATTTTACAACTACATACCAAAATCTACGCTTTTCAGCTAAGTCGGCTGGAACGAAACTGGCCTCTAACCGTTAAACTTCTTTTTAGCTTAGATCCTTAAGACTATACAAGTTTTTATTCTACTTGCTCATTTGCTATCGCTTTGTATTTGCGCTCTTGGTTGTCCTAGACACGGCGGGTTGACGTTGCCGCTTGCGACTTTGGTTCGCAAGCTGTAGAAATTAGTAGCGCGGCAGATTCTTCTCTCTATCTCAAATATAGACGGATATCGACGCTCCCTTCGAAGGCTATTTGCTCCCGCTTGATAACAAGAACGTTACCTTGTCTTGATTTTCCGTACTGAGTTGCGCGGTCATTACTTTTCAATATTGTCTCAGTATTTCTACCAGGGAATATTAATAACAAGTATATTAATAAGTATTTCTAATTATTACTAATTTTTCTTTTTTTTTGTCTTTTTTTAGTGTCTTTGTTAAGAAGTAGGAAGATTAAGAAGAGATATGAAGAAATGAGACGAGATTTCGAGAGGAATGGCAGGGATGTTGACATTGATTCAGAGCAACAAGCCAAAGAAATTAGAATCACAAGAGATCAGGCCACCAAATTCATAAAAACAATTTGTGAATCTGAGTTACGACAACAGAGGTTAGTATTTGAATTTTTACTTGATTAGTATTAGAAAGTTAGGACGCGCGAAGCGCGCATGATCTTGCTAATTTTCTAAAAATATTCTTTTAATTTTGCAGAACGCCGGAAGACACCTGCAGAAGAATACAGTTGCAAAGATGTACAGACAAAATTGACATGATTTTCAGTCACTTTAAGCGGAAACAAATTAAAATAGAAATTACGGATTCTTAACAAACTAGAAAATTTCTATAAGAATTCATTAAATTAACAGAAGGTATGAGAATGTGTGATAAAGTAGATATCTAAGTAAATATCTGTAATGTATGGATGATAAAGTAGATATATAAGTAAATATCTGTAGGAGGCTAGAGGAAGCTTAGGCGTTTCGTCTCAGCGTTGTCCACCAAGACTCGTCAGTTGTTGTCAGGGGCTGACGATGGACAACCCTTGCCCCAGACGCCATGAGTACCCCCCGAGAACGGATACATATATATATATGATATATCCACTTGCCTCGACTGGTCTGCTAGCGAGCGCAACAAACCCGGCGTTACGCCACCTAGCGACCAGTCGGGTGGGCACCCAAAGGCGCCCAGGCTCTTCCCACTCCTCAAGGTCTTCCTCCAACTCTCCTACCATAAAATGCCTACATATCTAAATGTATGAAAATGTATATTTACTTGTAAGCAACTGTACAAAAATTTATTTACCGATTTTTAAAAATGTATATGTTGGAATTTATATTCAATTTTAAGGTTTAAAATATGGCCTTACTTTGTGTCTGTCATTTTACATTTATACAAATAAAATAAAATTATAAATTATAAATGAATTAATTATAAATTATAATTAAATAAAATTATTTTACATCATTTTATACTTAATAAATATTAATTTTATAATAAAAGACTGTCGTGTATTCTGTTGATTCCCACAACTTTTCCTATACGTTCCTATACATTGGATACCCCAATAAAAGCTAATTACTGACTTGTACGAAGTTTATTTAAGTATTTTTACAAAAAAACTGATAATTTGCATGATACTTAGGTTTAATTTTGTCAATAACGGAGAAAAACAATTTAATAAATTTAAAAAAACCGCTGCCAATTCATTGACACTTAGCTTCCTCCAAACTAATTTATCGTTGATGTATTTATAATAATACATTAAAGTTGAAATATATTAATACGTTATTTTAAAAGGATAGAATAATATACGCATCAAAATAACGTTTCAAAACCCTATCAAAAACCTACGCTTCGAAACAAACAACAAACGTGTTTCTAAAACGGGGCAGTCCAGCGCGAATAAATAGCGAGACAGGACACTCGATTCGCACGCAAGGCGACTCACGCGACTCTCGCCACCCTCACCTTTGAGTGCGCCGCTCGCTAAAGCTTGCTAGGAAAAGGAAAAGGCTGCTTTATTATCGGAAGAATTTGCTAGAGACTGGTTTTCACTTAAGGCAGATGTTGTGTCATTTCGCGCCGACTTAGGAAAGGAGGCGGCTTTGAAGACGAGATTCTTTTTTGGGCGGAGGAGATTCAAGTACTTCTGATTAATGGCGGTTTGCGTGTTATCCATTTTAGCAGTTTATTTCTCAATTTTCTGATTCAATTTAACATGAATTGCAAAGGAATTAAATTTTTTACACTTGAGTAGCTAAAAATTTATTTTTTCGATTGACATGCATGAGTGCGGAATAAGTCATTTTGGATATAAGTTATAATTTTGGTTATTAAAATATTTATGAATTTAAAACTTGACTGTTTTACTTTGATTTCATTACTTTTTAACCTGTGATTTCGTAGTAAGATTATTTATCTACTAACATATTTTGGGTATATTTTGCAGTTACTATTATTGATATATTTATATATTTAAACTATATTTTAACTATATTTTGTCATTGGTAATATGGAATACATCAAACTCGCCTAACTTTTTACTTTGGTTCAAAGTAAAACATATTTTAATCTTTTCTCTGATGTTTGATAAACTTTTAATTACCATATTTGATAGAATAATAAAACGGGTATAATTTACTACAGAATCTTATTTTGTAAAGAAATGGTTTATGAAAGAAGCAAATTTGCAATTTTATAAATTCTTAATAATTTTTATGTATTACAGAAACCTAAATAAATCAATTTTATTTATTTATTCTTTATACAAAAGTACTTTAGCGGTTAAATAAATATATATATATAGCCTTTTAAAATTTTAAATTTGTTAGGAACGTCTAAATAAATAGACGTTTCAAATTTAAGACTTTACCAAGTCTAGAATTTGAAACGTCGAAATAATTCGTTGGGACAAAGGACCCTGATATTGTTTAATTGTCTCTATTGAAATCTCTAACGTATTGAAACGACCTTATAAAACCCTCATAACGAGTTTACGTGCGCAGGGTCCTATTTAGCAGATCTTACGTGTAACCTTTTCCTACCCAGGTATGAACATCGAAGCTGCATCAAAAACGCATTATTTTCTAATTACGGGTTTATTTTATTAATTAGGTTTTTCCCAGCGGACAGGACTAAAATTTCAACCCAGCTAAAAATTGTCATATGATATTTCATGTGACATTTTGAAACCTTTCCTCACCTGATTTATCATATGGTATGTCAAGTGAATGTTTTCTATCTTGAATGATGCATTACCGAAGGTTCCATTACCCCAAGGTTGTTTACCAGTCAACCATCCTTCGGAACATGTTCCGAATCTGGAAACGGCTGAAAATCCGGAAAAGGTTCAGATTGAAAATTTGAACAACAACGAAAGCATTCAGAACGTGGATGCTACCGAACCGATGGAAATCGAGCAACAGAAAAGTATCACTTGTAATGACAATCAACTGAAGATAGAACAGAAAATGGTCGCAAATGGAAATGCTGCTCCTGGTTACAGCAGTTCGCAATCCGAAGGGTAAGTTAAACTTTTTAGAAATTTTATTGTTAGAAGTTCTCCCTTGGTAATTCTTCTGAGCTTCATTTAAAAAAATGCTTGTTATTTGTCAAATATTAAACGTTTTCTTTTTTTATTTTAGGTCCTCGACATCAAGCGATACAATACAGAGAAGAATTGTTAAGTGCATTAAGTGCCAAGGCCCTGTAAAGTCGGATCCCGATGACGATCTATTATATTACCAGAAAAACTGGCTAGAATACTTTGCATTGATAACTAAGGAGAAAATGAAGGAGAAACCGAACAACATCGGTAAAGGACCTGTAAGGCGCCTATTACGCAAGCGCAAGACTACGAACAAGCCTGACTTCAATTACTCACAACCAAAGAAATCGGTAAGAACCGAAAAATATTTTTCCATCTTTATTTGATTTAACAATTTGTAACGTTAAAGAATCCTCCACCTGTGTGTGGCAAAGTGAAGGTCGCACCCTGCCAATAGCGTGGACATGAAAGTCCTCCAACCGGCTCTTAACTGTAGCCAGCTTCGTGTCGCAGTTTCGTCGCTTATATGCCCAACCGGAGTTAGTTTGGATACAGGGTAGCTGATTTGAGCGGGCAGCCACCTAGCGGATTTCCGGTGAAGCGGGTAGCCGCCTGGCAGCTGATCGGCGACTAAATTTTGGAGAAATCGAAATTTATAAAACGTGTATTTTAACATGTAACCTTATGTGAAAAGACATTCATTTTTTATTTATTCCATTATAAATAATTCATTTTTATAAAATCATATACCAAATTGAAGATTTTTTAATGGAGATTCCAATTCTGTCATCATAAATATAAGTAAATGATCAAATTAAAGAGATATTAGCAATGAACTGTGTAAACATGCTTCTGCGCATGCGCACTAAGAGCAGACAAACACACAAGCAATAAGAATGGCAATTTTTTTCATGTTTTAAAGAAACTAGGATTTTTTAAGACTATCTATAGTAGTACGGAGGTAATCACTAACATTGAAATTTTTAAAATTTCCAAAAACAAAGAAGGTACCCACTGGGGTCCCGACTTGATACGGCACCACGCGCGGAAGCTACCTTAAGAGATACAATTCATTTTGGAATATGTTACAATGTTTAACGAAATTATTCTTTTAAATAAAGTGATCGCGTATTAATTGTAAAGAAATATTCATTTTTAATAAATCACGATATTTTAATAAATAAATATTTAGATACCGGTGTCTTTGATGCAAAGGCGCACGAGTAAAGTACGATATTATAAATATCAGCAGGGTGTTTATTTTTTTGATAATGAAAAATGCGAACATGAAATAAGAAGTAAAGAGTGGTACGGGTACCGCTTCGTCTGCTTCTCAAACTCACCTCCGCAGCACTACCGTGCCACAGGATTAATAATAACGCAAAAACATGCCTAATTTTTTCCAGAGCCATCACGAAGAGAGTAAAAATGCTCTTTAATTAATAAGAATCCGTAACGTCTACATTTACTTAAAATTCGAAAGGGTTAAAAAGCACGTTAAACCCTACTCGAACCAAACGATCCTTTCTCACGAAGGCGAAGATATCCATATAAAACTAATTCCCCGTCATCAGAAAACCGGCAATTCCACGCTTTACAGTCCGACTAATAGTTCCTCTTTCCGTCTCGCGCAACGCGCGGCGTTCCACTCGGGGAGCAAAAGCGAACGCAGTCGCGCAAAAAAAAAAAACTAGCCGCAGCGTTCTCTTTGCTCAATTGAAGGCGCCGCTGAAATAGTCAAAGTCGACGCCGCGAAAGGGGGACATCGCCCAGCGAGCAATTAACCCCGATCGCTTCCGCTTTCGGCCGACGTCAATCCTTTTCTGCAGGAGCTTCGAAAATTAGGTGTCGCCATTACTCGATGGGTGTGACAATGGAGTTGACGTTATTGTTGCCTTTCTCTACAGACAACAGTTTTACGGAACTGGCGGAGGCTCTGAAAAGGCTGTTTTGCTCGAGAGCTTTTAGGAGAGAATTATGCTTATAAGAATTAGAGTCGACGAACAAGTTTTTTTTTCCAAAAATTAGTTGAATTTATTATATTTATGTATATATTTTATTGCTTGAAAGTGTGTAAATTTTAATATTCAGAATTTGAATGAATTGAGGGCAATATTCGAGGTGCACTGCTATGCCAAATTTGAATTTTGAGCTTGGCATGCTGCATTTCAATAACTAAATTTGCTCCAACTCGTATGAGCATACGAACTAAATTCATATGTATCGTCCGAAATTTGATTTTTGAAACAATTTCATTTACTGCAAATTTCTTACCTTATATTCTTTCACAATATTTTTGTATTTATGAATACTACTAATAAATTAATAAAAATATATTAAAAAAGCATTGACATATATTAATTTTTTAAATTAAAAAATATACTAAACAATAAACCAGTTACCTCAAATAATTAAAAATAAATAATAAATTCTTTTAAATAATAGTAAAAATCACGACAATTCTGCCGCTCTTCCACACTCAAAAATCAATCTTCCAATCATCATCGACAGAAACCCTCTTATTCATTAAAAGGCCTTTTCCGAACTTTGAACAAAATTCCAATACAAAAACCCTCTAGAAGCAGCAGCAGCAGCAGCATTCCAAAGTGGTGCGCGACCCAAATAATTGCGTAATTGCACCCGATAAATCCATTTCGCTTTAATTATTCGGCAGCGTTTCCTCCGTTCGTCGTCGCCGTCTCTTCTTTAATTAATGGAATCGATGGAGGTTGAAATCGACCCCTCCGTCGGACAATTAGAATAAACGCTCTCGGCGAGGAGAGTTTGATATTAAAATGGCCCTCGAGATGAAGGAACGAGTCGGAGCAGCGACTCGAAACATAATGCCCCGTCTCGGAATTATGCAACGATCCTCCTTAGTTCGCACGCTCCGGGCGCAATATCCCCCAGATTACTCTCCGGCCATTTTTATAGGCTGCTCTTTCTTGCACTGCCGCTGATGCTCCTTCCGCTTTTGGTCGCGTCGTTGGGTCTTGCCGAGCGAGGGGTACACTCTGATTTAAACGATCTTTCCGTATAAAGCAGCCTTCTTCGCTCGTCTTCGCTCGTTCGCATTGTTTTTTTTCCCGGACTTTATGGGTCTATGATTTCTTTCGCATAAATCGTGCTGTTTATTACGAAGAAAAAGTATTTCTTTTACTTTCATGCAGTTATGTTATTTGAATAAAACATACTTTTTCATTTTAGATTTTATACATTTCTTAATGATTCATATTTGTATTACGTAAATTCATTTTTATTGTCCCCATTTTTTTTATCATATTTTTAGAAGGAACTTTTATTTTGACGTGAAAGAATAATAATAATAATAAGACTACAGAGAGTACGTCTTATAATGTATGCAAACGTTAACTGGTACAATTAAAAAATTTATAAATGTTGCTTTGTATATCTTACATACATTTTTACATACAATTACTGCACTCTTCATTTTCTATCAAGACACTTGACATAAAATACTACATAAATATATTCCCGAAACTATCGCAACAAATCTTTAAAGAGTATTGAAACTAAGCCCCAACTTCGTTATTCCCGAATGCTCTTAAAATCCGGTCGAGCCAATTCAGGCAATAGCTACAAAGAACTCGGGCAAAACGACGTTGCTTCTTAAACTCGGAAAAAAGCGAAATCATTCGAGCAACGGCGGAGGCAAAGCCCGAATAAATAAGGAAGCTTCTCTCTCTCTCTCTCCGTACATTAATTCGCGCGAAAATTACTTGCCTGGGAACAATGCAAGCGGCTCCTCTCGAAAATTGCGCCCAGTCGCATACACGTACGTTTCTCCGCCTCGCAAAAGGGACAGCAGTGTGTCGGCGTGCTAATTTCGCATACCGCTGTCCGGCGGAAAGCCTCGCTGGCCTGCAACGTTCGAGGAATCGCATTAGCACGCGACCTCACCGACTAGTTTCTTCCTCGAAGTGAATTCGCATTGATTTAGGGATATATAGTGTAAAAAGAGCGGAAAAGTGCCTCGGGTCACAAGTTGAGATGCCATTTCCGCGCTGGGAATTTTCGTTCCAGCTCGAATTTCCATCCCGTTTCGCAATTTCGCGATATCGGCCAATTTTTCACGCCGCGGTAATCTTTCGAGGGTTTTGTTTACAGCCTGCTGTCGCCCCATGGCGGTTTCGTATTTTAGGCGACGGCAGAGCGAAAATAGATCAACCGGAATAGACGTTGAGGTGGTTATTTTAGAGGAATGGATGATGTGGTTTTAGCCTTTGAAGAGGATAAAAATAGGCAGCCAACTATATCGATTTGGCGTCAATCAGTTTTATAGGTTCATTTGTTGGGAACAATGCAACGTTTGTAATCGAGCTTCAGGAGCATTAGTCGTGAATGTTTTAAGAGCTTGTATTTTCAGGTTCGCTAACGTTTTTAGGGTTGCAAGATGTCTATTGGCGTAGAATTTATTGACTCGTTTTATCGCACTTTCGCGGCGTGAGTTTTTTGCGTAATTGACTTGAAGAAAAAGTCATGTTTTATAATCGTAATATATTCACTGCGTCAGATAAATTATCTTTTTCGACTTTGCATTAGAAAAACAATGAGTATTAAAATAATATTTTCAGGTTATTTATTTATAGTTTTAATACTATTATTCAATGTAAATACGGTTTATCAATATATTTTTACATAATAAAAGTTTCGGAACGATATTTCATAGTTTTTATATAAATCCTTCTTCCTTATGATTCAAAACGTCAATATATCTATTAAAAGTTGAAAAGGACAAAAATTCAAGCTCCCTATATCAGCATTGAACAAAACATTCTCCCGTGCATCAGAAACTCTCGAGAGCTTCATCCGTCATCGACGTTGCATTTGAAAAACACTCGGCTGACATGCTCGAAACAAATTCAAGCCGGTCGGACGATAAAGCAGTAATGGCGGCGGCAAGAGGCATCCCTTCCAGAGCAAGAAACGCTCCCAAGCGTGCGTTTTTCCCTGTCCCCCATCCGTCCTCCTAAATATTCGAGGGAAAAGGAGAAAGAGCCGCCTGCGACCCAGAAACACACGTCGAGCGCGAGATAAGAAACTGGATAAAAGCAGCGGCAGGAGCCTCGAGTTTCCAGGAGCAATCTTCTCTCGAGCGAATGCGGAGCTTCTCGATGACGTATAATTGAGCGGACGAGGCTGCCCCTGAGATCGCCTCCTCCTACGGGAGCCGGTGACAAAGTGCGCCGCTAAGCGACGCAGGGATAAGTGCCCTCTGGTACTGCCGGTGTACTCAATAGAGAGTGTAAAGTGGAGCTGTACTGTAGGCTGTCTTTTTGTTTATTGGATGTTTGAGGCGGTTTTCGAGAATTAAATCGATTTGCTCTAAAAACGCCTTTTTGCTTGGAAGAAACTTTTTTTTTTGGATTAGTAATTTAGTGGAGGGGGAGAAAAAATTAAAATCTGCAAAATTAATGTGTAATCAAACTACAGTTTAAAAATGATATTTTCTGCGTTCGATTGATCACACATGTATTGTGCAATTTATATTTTGCAATATGCTTGAAGAATAATTAAATTCTACTTGGTAAACATAAAATTACGTTCATTAAACAATTAGAAAAAACTAAAATTGCTGAAAAATATTCTCGGATTGTTAGATTTTCAGAAAAAAAATCAGCCACTTTATAATACTCGTTATTTAGTAATAACAATAATTTTTTACATAAAAAGACCATTACAATAAATCCAAAAACAGTATTGACCAAACGTCATCGTAATCCTCGAGCGCTTAACTCGCGATAAAACAAAAAAAAAATATCGTGCCTCCCAGACTCATTTGAAATGGCATTATCCGCTCGACGAGTAACGCGATTCCACATAATTATTGGCCTTGCAGAAGCACTCGCAGCTTTAACACTCGCGTGGAAACCTCTCTAACGTACCGAGGCAATTTGTATTACACGCGTGTGCGCCCGGTTTTTTGCTTTTCCGTAGAAAACACAAGACGAGGAAGTGAACTAAAGCGTTGAATAATCGCCACGAATAGTAAGAAGATGCTAAAAGGATAGTTAACACTGACTCATTTCCTTCGCGTTTTGGTTCGGTAAACGCTGCAAGTGTCGGGGTATTCTTTTAATATAATGATATTAAATACAGATACCATGTTTAATAAATGATCTTTCATTTAGCCTCTAATCTACTTTGTTATACTATTTTTTAACAAAAAACTCGAAAATTCGGTACACTCATACTTACAGTAATTAGGCGTACATTTTGCAAAGGAAGACTTAGCTACTACATATCACTTTCATTGACTCTTAATTATCAAACTTCTTTACGATCTTAGCAAACTTGAAACGACCAAAGCTCCTCCACTATTATTATCAAATAAGTTTCGTAACACGCATTCGCTCAACGCTCGAGGAAAACAATTCCTCAGAGCAGGAAGTCAAAGGCGACTTCCACGAACTATAGAAAAACTCACTGGAGAAACAGCAGCAACGAGGCATAAAGCAGGAACAAAATGAGCAAAGGAAGAAAGGTTCGTCCAAATAAAGTTTTCTCTCCGGCGACGCTCACATGTTATATACCTGTATCTACATACTTTTTTCCAAGCCTTCGGACGAAATCCCGGGCCGAGATCGAGGTGTGCTTCTTTTTTGGGAGAAGTTCTCGAGTGAAGTTCGTTACGGGAGGCGACGGATCGGATACACAATTAGAGCGAAAGTCGCGAAGGCACGATGCGCGACGTGGAGGCGGCGGCAACTTTTTGAACGATGATCACCGCTGGAGAATTGGACGAGCAAATTGAGGGAGTTCGCGGCAACTTGTCTTACACGATGGATGTAATAATATTATAGTTGTTAGAAGTTCCGAGAGATGTCTGAGGAACCGATTTTTTTAGTTCTTATAGTTAAGTTTAGTTAAGTTAGTTTTCTTTTTTAGTTCTCAAAATTTGATAAAATCGGGGTCTTTTGATAAATTGATTAGTAAAAGATTGTTTTTTCTATCATTCAATAATATTATCATTAATTATTTCAAAGTATAAGGTAAGAAATAAGTTGTTTGACATTACCTTTTTGCTGTCCATACCGGAGCTTGAATTGGTCACCGGCTGGTCGAGCCTGGAAAAAAGAATCATTCGATAAATATGCTGCATTTACTTTAATTACTTGATATCTTACGTTGTAAAAATAAATTATCTTTTTGTCGGTAGCGTTATTTATAATCATTACCAATGTATCTACCCACTCGTATACCTAATCACTGATAACAATTACAAGTTGCAAGTGCAGCTACTGCATCGAAAAAGTGTTGGTTTAATTGTTTTTAATTTATTTCCTTTTTCAAAGTTTTTTACATCTATTACAATTTATCGAAAATTCCGTCTCTTCGTCTTCATTTTTTAACAAAAGCAAAGATCCTTAACATGTCAATAAGCAGAAACCAAATTCAGAGCAACAAAACCCAACCTGCCCTCGAATAATCATAATCCACAATCCCTCCCTCCGCAAATCACAATAATTCCCCTTCGGTGAACCACCTGCAGAAAGCACCTCGCAACAAAGCTCGGGCACTTTTAGGGCACCGAAGCCTCGAGCGCTGATATCGAAAAGCAGCGCCCTCGAAAGCTCGAACGAGACTTCGGGAAGGAGAGCCGCCCCTTTGAGCGGCGCTTTTGATGCGAATGCGTCGTTAATTGCGTCGGCGATTAACTTTTGAGGCGATGTGCGTGCCGTAAAGGCGAGTGCCGCTAAAAGGAGGGTTGCTCCGCGAAATTTCAACGGGGCTCGATGTGCTGATGCTTATTTTCGATTTTTTTAAAGCAATTTATAAACACGTTTACTTCGCTAAGTATTTGTACGATATTTTATCATCGAAAATTTATGTTTATAGATGTAAAATCAATACATTTGTGTTAGAAATGAAAATTAAATAATTATTAATAATTTATGATTGATAAATATTTATTTATGCTAACAAGATACCTCGTACGAATATTTGTGTAAAATTTCGTTTTTAAATTATAATTATTATTCAGCTGTAAAATTGAAAAATGCTCGCTCAAATAATTTTTAATCCAGCTGCCACGTCCTTAATTCCTGCAGTAATTTTAAAAAAAAATTTTACTCTCATATTTTTCTGGGAGAGAAAAAAAAATTTGTGAAAAAAGATTATACGATGAGTTTTGCACGCTAAAGCCTACGTCAAAGTAAATACAGTTTAATCTTGTTTACCTCGAAAGGAAATTTATTTAACAAGCTCAGAGAAAGGGCAAAATTTAATTTTTATCCAGAAGTAAAGACCGCCGACAGAAAAACCAGTAATAACCGTAGGAAGATCTAATAAATCAGCCTCCGTTTTTCGTTCTTACAAAAACCGCCTCTTTGTGTCTGCTCTCAAATAAAAGCCATAACAAAGTAGCAACGTGCTATTTCCTCTGTCGAACCACCATCTTTATATACTTCGCAAAATTGATAACTTCCCGACAGCCCGCAAACTTTCAATACTCCCTCCTTGCAAGTTTTTAATCCGCGGCTAATTACTGCGATTCTCATAAAAATGTACGGTCCATAAGGCTCGATGCTGCGCGGGAAATTTGGAATTTAACTTTGAATCGCGCAGCCCATAAAATTGCTAATGTCTGCAGCTTAAAAACCTGGGGTATACACAGAGGGAGGGAGAGAGAGAGAGCCTGGAAAAGAAGAGCCGCAGCACAGTCAGTTAATTTGCATAGAGATTTCGCGCGAGAGGCACTTGGACGGTAAACTTGGGGCTGAAGCGCGTCACGAGAGAAGACGCGACGAAAGTTTCATCGTTGCGCAACTGCTCCTGCTCTGCTCGTTTGAGCGTTTTTAATGCCGCGATACAGGAGGCATTAGGATTTTTTAGTTGGACTACTCGGGAGCGCAGAGTGCACTGAAAAGAGTTTACTGCTTTACTGCCGGGGACGAGGAGAGTCGACGAAATTTGCGTTCGGAATTCTGATGCCGCAGCGTCGAAATGTGAAATTCACGGACTTTCGAGAAATCATTTTTATTTTACACGTACATGCCCAACGGAGCTCGTTATTTTTTGCAAGTTGTACGCGAAAAATTCGTATTACGTAGGTCAGAAACTGCCCAGGTGTAAGACCGTAAATAAATTCTTTGAAACGGGTGGGGGTAACCTCTCGAGAATTACTGCCCACTCGATCCATCTCTGCATTTGCCACAGGGCTGTACCTGGTGGAGCGGGGAAAAACCCAGTGGGATAAATCCTGATTAGGGAAAGCCGCTCCGGAGGTGGCCGATGTACTGGAATATTCAATTTTCGTGTTTACGTCACACTGCGCAGGCGTAAACACCGAAATCATAAATCCCGCAGCTCCGGCTCACATTGTGGGACGTGAAAATGCGCCTGACCCGATCGCACGAAGTTGCATATATATATACAGGCAGCGGTCGTCCATTCGAGCACTGACCTCGGCCCAGCGCTGCTTAACTTTGACGATCGGCCGAGGCGAATATTTTTAAAAGTAAACATTTATTTTCAAAGTCAAGCCGGTGCGACGTTTCATTGCGAAAACTGCTATTCAGATATATCGTGTAACAAAACAAAAATCACTTTAAGAACAGGTAGTTTTTAAGCAAAACCTACAATAACTACTCCAGAGCCCATCACAGAAATTCCGCTGAAATCTTTTTCGAGGCAAATCGAAAGAGAGCGGCCGCAAAGAAAACGCGCAAACAAAAAAGGAAGCGGGAGGTAAAAAAGAAAAAGTCTCCCGAGGCAGAGAGAAAATCGAAGCGAATCCGCGCGAGAAGAGAACCCGGCCCAGAGAGTTCGTCCCATTCCTGCCGGGGCTTACAATCGAAAACGCGCGGATTCGAAAGAATCTCTCGCGTCGCGGAGCGTCTCGCGGCCCCTCGAAACTTTCCTTCCCTTACCCGAGAGGTCTGCGACCTGGTTTGCCAGCGGCGGACAATGGCGGCGCGGCTCCCCCCTCTGTTTTTAAGCTGATACCATTGAAAATTTATCGGGCATCTCGCTCTTGCCTTTCGGCTCTTCTGCAGCAGGATTTCGAGCCGGGAATCGATGCACTTGCTTTTTTAAATTTGGGGCGGATACACGTATAGCTGTTAGAAGACTCGCTCAGTTTAGACCGGAGGTTGTAGGACTGCAAGAGATGTTTTTGGAGATTGGCTTGGAGTTTGTAAATTGAAATTTTTACATACATAGTAGTTTTTTTTTTTTTTTTGTTTAAATATGGACAGGATTAACATCAATTCCGACTTAAAGTCATATCTTACACTGAGAGAAAAAGTATAGTAAAAATTACAAATAATCTTGTAAAAATTACCATACTGTCTAGTAAAGCCACCAAAGACTGTCAAAACCAAAAAATTTACTATACTTTATAAGAAATCTTATTATACTGTTTAGTAAATTTTCCTATGTATGTAAGAAATTTTACTATATTGTTTGGTAAATTTTCCTACAAAGTATGGTAATTTTTTGGGTTTTGACAGTCTGTGGCGGCTTTACTAGGCAGTATTGTAATTTTTACTAAACTTTTCTCTCAGTGTAGACTTCGCTTTAAAACACTTAAATGATATGTTACAATTTTGATTGATAATATTTCATTTTAAATTCGTCAGTATTTCTATCAGTTTAATAACACAATTTATATGTTGAATGCAATTACAGATTTACATATACATAGGTTGCATTGATTTAGCCATCGAAACGCGTAAATCGTCGCATTTCGATGTGCATAAGAACTACTAGCAAATTTTTAACGAGTTTATTACTGCGTTATTTTTAGAGGATTCGGTTATTTATTTGTAATTTATCGATATTTTCGTGTATATTCATAAATGTTTAAGCTCCGCATATAATAAATAAAGTACGACGCGTTTGAATATCTGATTTTCTCCGAATATGAATTATTGATTGAGTTGTGCATTAATTGGTTCCAACCACGAAGAATATGAACCTTATTTTTTATTCAAGATTGTTACGCGACAAATGGGAAAATTTTGTTGGTGTATACTTCTATATAATTTATAGCAGATTTCCTAACTTTACCTGAAATTTCTTACAATTATTATTTGATTATTTTAAAAGAATAAATAAAGTTTTTTAAAAGTCAAATATGAACTTGACCATCTGCACTATTTTTAAAGTAACCGTCTGACTTTTTATTTATCAGGAATCAGTTGTTTCTTATACAAACGTTTTTTGATATATTCTGTTAATTTCCATTAAAACTATATAACTGATTCCTTTCGAAGTAGTACGAACTCTTTAAAAAAGTGCCTTTTAATAAGCAATAACAAAATATATTTCAAACATATTAAGAATTTTCTTGTTCACCCGAAATCTTCACATTCCCTGTAAGCTTCGCGTCATAAAATCGAAAGTAAAAATTCATGTATATAAAGGTAATAAAAAAGGTCGATGCGAGCTATTATGACAAAAGGCAGATAATAGAGAGAGAGAGAGAGAGAGAGAGAGAGAGAGCGACGTTCCATTATGCGCTCGGACGAATAAAATCCGAATCCGAATCTCTCGGCCTTTGTCGCGAATCTTAATGCATCGGCTTCCATTTTTTAAGTGCGCCAGTTTCGCACGACTCCGATATCGCCGATGAGCCATTTCGCGACTCTTTTATTTTTCGGGCACAAATGACCTTTTCGGGTCGTTGGACTCGACTTCGACGGAGACGACGGACGGTCGAGTTATGTTATATAAGCACCTGATTAAAAAGCAACTTTTTCATTATGCGGTTGTGTAGGAGGTTTGGCGTTGACAGTATGGAAATTTGCTGCAAATATTGAGATTTCCGGTTAAAAATCAGTATTCAAGTTTTTAACTTGAAAAAAAAAAAGTTCAGGGAGATTGTGATTATGTCGACATTTTATGCCGGGTCAATCAGTTCATTGTTTGCAGCTGAAAACATCTCGAGAGCAATCGAAGCACTTTAAAATTTTTGGAGTGAAAACAAGTGATTCTTCAGAAATAAAAATACATTCGTAATTTTAGAGGAAATATTTATAACTTGGCATTATGATGTTGAAAGGTCAACTTTTCGAGAAGTAGATGCCTTACTTCGTTGTTAGAAACCTAAAAATAATTTTTATATCAATTGCTTGTTTGCTTTTTTCGCCATTTCGGGGAAAAAAGACTGGTGAAAATTCCATAAAATCCAGCGATAATTCGATATTCTCGGCTCGAGATCGATAAATACTCAAAAATCGAATCTCGCGTGGGAAAAAGGATATCGCAATGCATTTTAATGTAAGAGATGTTCGTCTTTACCGATACTAATTTACAAAATGTTATTTTACTAAAATGCCAGGCTTTTGGCAATTTCATTAATTTTCGTCTCCCCAGGAAGCTCTAAAACGCGCCAAGATGCAAAAAAATTCGACCCTACCGGTGCAGAATGATTAGAAAAAAGCAGCAAGACGCCTGCATTAAACAACAGCTCTCCCCGCAGCCCGTCATCCCGTCTCATCAGCATCCTTCAATCTCGAAAAAATCCTCTCCCAGCAGCCAAGCCAGAAAGCAATCGGGAGGCCCCCCGCCGGCACGAAATTCCAGGCCGTCGCCGCCGTCGTCGCTCCGCGCGACTCTTCATCAGGCTTGCAATCTTGGCCGATCGGCCCCTTTTTGCCTGGCTAATCCCTCGCGCGAACGGGGGGGACTTAAAGCGGCGCTGTGTACACACCGGCTGAAAAGGCGCCGAGTCTAGACGGCCAGCGGTACGGTGCGACTCGGCTGGCTTGGGAAGGTTAAGGTTGCGTGTCGCGAGCTTTTCAACCTGCTTTCAAGCGCGGCTGGATAGCTTCTCCGTCGTGTTGCTCGATAAAGGAACGAAGAGAGTTAGGTGCAGTGGGTTGTGTAAGGTGAGGGCAGATGGGGAAAATTATGGAGTGCTTAGGAATTTAGAGAAAATTTGAAAAAAGTTGTGTAGTCTTTCGGGTTTTGAATGTATTTAACAAGATTTTAAAGATGCTGCTTAAAAGAAATTTTTTATTGAATTTTGTATAATTTTTTATGTTTATGGAGGTCTTATTAAGGATGACTGCCGAAACTAATCGATATATTGCTATTTATTCCAATAAATGCTTGTTTAATTAATTCTTAGTTTATATTAAAATAATATTCAATTTTTTGCATTAATTTACTAAAATAAAAAATTATTAATAAAAGGACACTTTTTTATATTTAATAAAGACAACTTCAATTTTTTAACATTTATAGAATTTTTTCATTACTTATGGCCGTTAAACTTAAACACTTAAAATTTTCAATAATTCTCAATGGAAATAAAATAAAGTAAGCCGATTCCGCTGCTTTACACAAATCCAATTACTCCCTGCCTTTTCGAATCTTCCCAACAAGACTCTCTCTCTCCCCCGCAATTTAATCTAAAAAAAAAAACTAAAGAACCACCTGAAGAAAGCCCTACCTAATTCAAGCCCCCTCCCCAAAGCGAACCGGAAAATTCCAATTAAAGATCGCGAGCCCCTCCGCTATTTCCTCTCAGATTTTGCGCCGCGTCGACGCAATTTTCCCCGGCGATTGGCTGCGCGCAATTTCCCCTCGCGGCTCCGAGTCGAGGGGAGGGACGGCGCGTCGGTGCGTGCGGAGTGTCGGCCTGTCTTTCGTGCCTGCCTCGCGAAAAAGCCGAGTCGCGCGACGGCGGATGCAATTAAGGCCGCTGCCGCCGCCTCTCTGTTTTTGCATGGGGGTGTCGCGAGGAAGTGCCTGGGATTGCTGCGATTCTCCGCCCGGGATTCTCGTTTGAGTGGCTGCAGGTTGTCTCGGCTGGTCGGGGCTTTTCTCTTTTTTTTCACGGGGAGGCTGCTTTTGTGCTTTGACGTATATGATTCTTTTAGGAGTTTAGCGGGGGAGAATAAGTGGTAGCTAGTTTTCCTTCGAAATTTTGTTATTCTTTAGCGGGATGAGTTTTAAAAATATTAAGCTCTGCTGTTATTATTTATTGACTGGTCAAGTAGACTTTTAAATTTGAACGTTGAGAATGTGAAAAGTCATTTAAGTCTAGGTAAAACTTCAATTTTTAAAATAGTAATAATCGCTGATTTATTTATATCCCTGTCATTAAAGTAAGGATTTACGATTTGTTCACTAATTATTTAGACGTCGCTACTCTAAAAATTGCCTGCATCCATAAAAGTTCCTAATAAAAAGAGTTTTAAAAGCGCGGCTCTCTTATCTGTTCGCCGTTAGGTAAACAATCTTTGGGCAAAATCAGCAAATACTTCCTGCCAATGTCCGTGCATTGATTTCACACATTTATCTGTGGGCAAACTCAATTTCAAAAAAATCTAAACGGCTTGCAAAAAAATTTGGTACACAAATTTTCCACGCACGGCACGTATCCGATTTTAAAAAATATTTCTGCACGCAATCAATATTTGCGTATATATTTTTATGCTTTAAAAGCATCGAAATTTGCATGCAACATTGGGTAAAAAATTTTACATATATATACACTCGCCGAATTTACATTTTCCTTTAAATTTGAAAAAGTACTATATTGATTTAAAAAAAAAAAAAAAAGACAGAATTAAATTAGCCTTTCGGAAGCTAGACTTTTTGACATAGTCTTCAAAAAGTTATTAACAAGTTCTTGAGAAACTTTCAAAGTAAATACTATAATATTATGTAAATATCTTGCGCTACCTTGCAAAAAGTGCAAGAAATCTGTTATTAGAAAACTTTCTAACTTTTTACAACGTAATGGCATTTGCGTGATATATAATTTCCTTTTAAACTCGTTAAAAGTTCCTCGGGAGAATAGAAAAAAGTCGCTTGAAGATCCGTAGAAAAGATCCTCTTAACATTCCCTTTTGTTCCTTCGAATTAATTCGACTCCAATCGGAAACCAGTATTTCACCGAAAGCCAAGTCGAATCACCTCAATAACGAGCCGATCGACAACTTTTTTCAGTTACGGATCTCTCTGCAGTCGGGTGGTGGCAGCCCGTAAACAAAAACAATGCAGCCTGACAAACTCTCGAAAAAACTCGATCTATGCATAGGGCGTCGGCCGCGATTCCTCCGATTAGCCTGGGGTGAAAAGAAGCCGCGCAGCGGAGCGGCGGCGGCCCCGGCTTGAGCGGCACGCGCGATGAGCGCGACGACGCTCTCGGCGCGTTGAACTTGGCACCCGCGCAGCTGGCTTCGTTATACTCGCGCGAGCTTTAACGATGCATTCAGATGCCGCCGCTGCGTTCTTTTTTTTTTTTTCGTCCAAGGCGGTTGTCTGATTTTCGAGGGTGGAGGAGTTGCTGGTGTTTGGAAGGCCGATTGAGGGGTAGAGGCTATTGGGAGTGGAAAGGTTTTTTGGGGGATGCTGTTGAATTTAGGTGTCTTATGGATAAGATGTTCTTTAGAGGAGATTTAGTTTATGTAGTTTATAAGACATTTAAGAAAATGTTAACTCCTCTTAGGGATAAAATCTTAGAGATAAAACATTTTCTATCCACCAAGGCACACAGATGAATGAAAAAAAAAAACCTGTTCTTTCTACTCCACGTATTCATTCGATATCTATTCCCATTAAAAAGAGCCCGCAAAACTGCAGGAGCATGAAAATAATGCCTCCCGAATTTCCCTCCCCTTCATTAAACTCACTTACACCGTCGCGTCTCACCATATTCACTCATTACTACTGCAAAACTCCTTCCGCGGAGCTCCGATCGATAACCCCTTATTTTTCGAATTATTTCAATCTAACAAGCCCAGAATTCAGGCTGCAGAAAATTAAACGAGCCCTCATAATAGGTCAACTCCAGCCGGAGAGTCTAATTCATTAAGCCTTTAAAGCGAATGTAGCCATCGGCGCGGCGCAACTTTAAAAAGCGAGCAGCGGCAGCGGCAGCAGCCGCGCGGCGACGACGGCTGCTTATATACTTTCTCGAAATTTTCTCCTCGCGAAAAGAGGCGCGCGCGCGCACATACACGACTCGTCGCGGGCCGAGAGAAAACACACTCAGTCCCGTTTCCCGGACTCGGGGGAGGGGGGCATTTCTTAGAGCTCGTTTGCGCCTTTTTTTTTTTTTTTTTCGAGCGAGGCGTAATCGAGGTGAAGGCGCCTCTTGACACGGCGCGCCGCGCCCCCTGCACCCTCAATTCATTTGCTGAATAGACGAAATTATCCCGCGTGCCGAAAACGGAGCACAATCGAATGCTGTGCCGCCTGCAGCCGGCCGGCTGTCTCTCTCTCTCTCTCTCTCTCTCTGCTCTCGTCGCGCGCGGACGCGGACGCTCTAGATTGACTGATGCGAGCCGGGGCCTCTTCGTGCCTCTGCGTGCCACTTTATTTCCGAGGCTCGAGCTCGCCGTTTTTCAGATCAAGAGCTCAAGGGGGATTCGCGTCTGCCGCCGCCGCTGCTGGCTTGCAAATGCTGGAGATGGGCTTCTGCGTTACTTCACCGGCTTTTCGCGAAGACTTTTGCTTATTTAAATAAGGACGGAGAGGCCAAATGGATTAATTCGTTTCTTTTAAGGTCTTATTTTTCGGAGCGGGAATCTTGAGATTGTCATTTGCGGCGAGCATTAAAATGGGATTTGTGAGAAGTAACTTTTAGCGGCGCATTCTAAGTAGATTATAAACTAATGACTGCTTTTAGAAATCCATTTAGATAAAATTAGATATTTCACTTTATTTTTGGATTGTAAAATTGAAAAGAAGTTAAATTTTTTAAGATTTTAAGATTGCTTTAAAATTCAAAATTTAACTGTAAAACGAGATTTTCAGGATAAAGGAAAGTAATGAGAGAATATAAAATTTAAATAAATTGCAATTACAGTACAAATAACCGGAAGCTATTGAAGCGAGCTTACCGTCCTTTAATATTCGTAAAAGCTTCGATATAAAAAGAAAAAAAAAAGTTTCATAATAGTACCGTTACTTACCAATAAAAAAATTTCAATTTAAACCTTGTTTACGTAACTACGTTTTATTGTACACGTTTACGAAATCTGTAACTTTATTGAAAATCAAACAAAAACAATTTATATATTCATTCCGGAATACACAATAAGTAATAATACATTTTGTTGAACGTTTTATTTGTATTAACACTCTTTAAACTCCGCGCGCCCTTTACTAAATCAATAAAACTAATAAAAACGGCCATAAAACGGCTGGGAACTGCATAAACCCTCTTGAAAACGCTCTCTTTAAGTGCAATCCCGTTCCCTCCCTTCAAAAACACGCCTTCAAATTTTCAAATGTAGCTCGAACGCAGTCCTGGCAAAAATTCAAGCGCTCCCTGCAGTAAATCATTAAATTCCACTTACGTCACCTAAAGGTCATACCATTGTTTATACAACCTATATTTACCGCCGCACTGAATTCCGACTCGAAAAAACACCATAATTTGATTTATTTACTTTTAGTACCCTAAAAACAAGCATTTAAATCGTAAATAATATCAGAATTGTGCGGTTTGTATTTAATAACTCTAAAATAAGCGTAAGAAATATGTCTTTGCAGGAGAATTATAAGAGTAAGAAAAATATCTATTTACAGCATTTACAATAATTATCATATATCTAAAAATGACATTTAATTCCATAAATCTTCTTATAACATACATCACTTTGTACTGAAGCTCTTCCGAAGGCTCTAATGAAGTATCGCATAAAAAAAATAGTTGGCACCGGGTAGGCGAAGAAAAGGCCGAAAATTGAATTTTCGCGACGCGGCACAAAGAGCGAGCGGATGCGCATGCGGGGTTTAATAATTCGCATCTTAATTTACCCGGCGAACGCAGCTAATTACAGGGTGAAGTGCTCGAATTCAGGTCGGGCTATCGAATCTGGATCAAAAGCATTTTTTTTTTTGAGATCCTCGCCCCCGCCGTTCGCTGGCACGATAATATAATGTTCCAAAGGAAGCTCCCGTCGAAAGTATCTGCGTAACGTCTTTTTCATTTACGGTGTTCTGTATCATTTCATTGTTTATTTAGTTTATTTCGAGTAAATTAAATGAGTGGAAGTATTTTCATTGCGCTCGCAGTCGAATTTGTTCATGATCTGAGGAGTGTTTTATTTTTATAAAAACTTGTGGATAACCCTTAGTATACTAAAGCAGGTTAAATACTAGAATTTACAAGAATTACAAATGTAATTTAAATTGTGATGTTTAAATATACACTTGGAAAATAAAGTATTTTTTGAATGATTAATTTAAGCTTTACAATATTTTTGTATCTTTTGTAAAATAATCAATGTTTCAATTTATTGTATAATAATAATAAAATGGCCAATTATTTAATTTAGAATTTCTAAAAAATGGTTGTAAAGAATCATCAATTTGTTTAATTTCAAAAGATTATAAGGCATTTTAAACCGGAAGGGACGGACTAATCAATCTTAGTGATGCATCCATTCATATCCCGGCATTTAACACCCCAAACTTCCATTAGTACTGAAAAATAGTGTGACTGCAGGAACGAATGAAAAGATTACGCTTATTCATCCAGGTGATTTCAAAGCACGAATGTAGGCGATTAAGTCCGACGATTCGGATAAATCGATACGAAAATTATTAACGATTCATTTTCATCGAGTCTTTGTCCCAAGAAGAAAAAAACGGCAGTTTTTGTGGTTCGAAGTTCTCTTTTTATTCAAATACCTTTCAATTGATTACAAACTACTCTTATTATTCTACGAGACTTTTGCTTAGCTAAGTTATGAATGACTAGGGGAGTTTGAAATTCAAAGGTATCAAAATTAGGTTGATTAATATTCGTAGATAATATTTTTATACGTATGTGTAAGCTTCCTTGGTAAAAGTAATGAGTTTAATTGGTAAAATCTTTATTAAAACAGGACGTAATATTAAAATCAAGAAACCAACGGTCTACTTATTTTTCTTGCAGTCAATCTCCAAATATTTTTAAATATAATTTCAAATATCCATATTTAATATTAAGAATATTGCATTTCAAATTTAGGATCATGAAGTGGCAACTAAAATATTAAGCCTTTCATTACATTCCAAGAGCTTGCACTTACTCTAAATGACTTTTGAGTGAAATGATAATTTAAGTGTCGTCCTTAACTGAAGTTCTTCTACCTTCGCTTTGAAAAAACGATTTTTCTATACTGTTACCGCTAAAAATCTTCATCGTAGAATCCGACTGTATAAAACTAGATTGCAGAGCAATTACGACTACATACAAATATTGCTTCAATTAAAAAATGTTTATTCCAAGATTTCTCAACGCCGCATTCATCCATTTTCATCCCAAGATTGCATCGTATTCCGCGAAAAAAAAAAAGTTTTTCTTCCAAACGAAATCACCCCGTCCAAAAGCGTCCGGACCCAAACGAAGTTCAGCAACTAAAAGCCGCGTCGCTAAATAAATCGCCTACTCGCTTCGCGAACTATGCACTTCCGCAGCCCGCCGCGCGCAAAGGTAATCGGCAAAAAGCGAAACAAAGTCGGTCCGCCGGAAAAGTTGAGCCGCGCCCACACGACGTGTGCATTAAGTCGAGCGCCGCGAGGCAAACCAACTTCGATAACTGTTGCTCTCGCGGACCGAGAGAGAGAGTCGGGCGCGCGGCCGATAATTGCCTCGCGGATGCTCACGCGCCACTGAGGCCTCGCTCTCTCTCTCTCTCTCTCTCTCTCTCTCTCTCTCTCTCTCTCTCTCTCTCTCTCTCTCTCTCTCTCTCTCTCTCTCGGTGAAACGCTCTACTTCGCTTCTCTGTCGCCGCGCTTCGCTAAAGAATCTGCCCCCCGTTGGAGCGCGCAGAGTTTTATTTCGTTTATTTCAAGGACTCCGCGGAGATGCGAGAATATTTAAGAGAATTTATATCGGAGTTTAACGGTATACCGAACGATAAAGCGCCTTTGTCGCTCGGAATAATAGAATTTAGTAGCTACGAGCGCGCGCTGAATGTGAATGTAAATTTGCGAAGCGACGTTTTTGAAAGATAGCTTTGAAATAAAGTAGAACCTAAGTGTTCGCGAGGTTTCCGTATAAATAGTCTCGAAAACTTTGAAGCAAAGAAAACACGTTGAAGAAGCGAAAAAATTTTACATTTATATTTTCCAATGCTATTTTTAAACTGATCTTTTTAAGATCGCGTATAATTCGTTTAATAATTAAGAATTTAAAATCTAAAACTTAGTTTTGGCCACTAAAAATGTTTTCTATACATCTCCTCTCTATTGAAAATGTTACGTGGGTTCCAATGGAAATCCATTGGAATCCAGTGAAATCCAGGTGATATTTTCAATAGGTTTACGATTTCGTGCTAAAACCATTGACTTCCCCGAGACATAACAGGATTCGTCACTGTCGGAAAAAATGATTCTTGCAAAAAACTCGGTGCAATGTAAAGAAAACACTACATATCGATCAGCGCGAAAAGCACAGGGCATCCCCGGAAAGGCAACACCCTCGACGCCCCCCCTCCCCCTCCCCGCCGGAGGTTCGCGCAGCTAAGCGGGCGCGATCGTCCGATTTGGCTCTGGCGCTGCAGCTCGAGCCTTTCGCGCCGGGCTAAGAGGAGCGGAGACTCGTTAAAATGGGAGAAAACTGGCACGTTCTAAAAGCGGCCGGCAGCTCCGCGCGCCACCGGAGAGAGAGAGAGAGAGAGAGCACGTGTCTCTCCACCCGGCGCACACCCGACGAGGCTGTCGTTTACAAGTGCGAGACGACGCGACCTTTAATCGCGAGCTTTTTTTTTCACAACAAATACAACACCGCACACCGCCTCGGGTTCCTGCTGTCGCGGCTGCGGGAGCTGGCTTCTGTTGGTGGTTGTGATTAAAATAATGGGTGGAAATCCGTGGACGAATTGGGATACTTCAGTGCGTTTTTTTGAATTCGTTTAGTGTACTGTTGTGTACTGCTGTGGATTGTGTTCGAAATTGAATGGGAAGGACAAAGGAGTTGTTTATGTGAATATGAAGCTTGTTTCTATGCTAATTCATAGATTTTTTTTTGTCTCGAACGCCCGAAATCTATTCATAGGTAATTAAAAATTCGTATTTAAAAAAAAACTCGAGAAATTTTTAAAACTTTTTAAAATAGAATTTTAAAACTAAATTTATTTCGTTTTAAAGTAAGTCGATCAATTTATATTAAAGGAAAATTAACTTACTTTAACTTATGTAATATAACTCTTATTACAATAAAAAGTTTTTAAAACGTAAAAGTTTAATACGATAAGAAATCTGGTATCTTCAAATAATAAAGCAACTTCCTATTTTGTATAAGATTTATATATAATTTTATAAAAAGAGCTTTAGTCCATTTAAATATGTAAATGAATACATAAATATTTAGAAATGTAAATATAAAACGCCTGGAAAGGAATAGAAATCACGCAGAAAAAGAGAGACTAATGCAAAGAGAAATTTAAAATTCAGGTCCAGCCGATAGAAAATCTACTTTAAATATTCCGCTGACATATTTCCATTCTACTTAGGCCCGGAATTTTCGCTGCAAGTAATTGCGGAAGAAAGGGGAGAAAAAGAATAGCAGAACATCTGCATGTAAATGAAGATGAACTACATGAACGTTTCAAGTGGATCTTTAGATCTTTTTTGTCGCGCTTTTCTCCATCCACTCCGTTCCTCTCCGCTTCTGCTTCTCCTTCTTCTTCTTCTCCTTCTTCTCCTTCGGCTCCCCGGCAAATGAAGAAACGTCGCGCTCGAAGCGAGCTTTAATTGGGATTTGTTTTTGCTTTGAGCTTAGCGGTGTAATACGGGAAATAGAAGTTTACTGACCGATTCGAGGCTCGCGGTCTACTTTCCAAATGAAACTGAATGTCGATGACGGTTTTAAACGGACTCTTTCTTTTTTTTAAACCGCTCCGCTGTTTTCTTAATGAATCTTTATCGGATTGCTTTTTCCGACTTGTTTTAGTTATTATTTTAATAATTTCGTCTCGTTCAAAAAGTTATCCAATCATCGTCGAGAAGTTAAAATTCATTTCAGGAAACTCTTCTCTATTATCTCTCGCTCCGCGAACAACATTGTAGTTCACCCCAGCATTCGGAAAATAGAAGCTACAAATCGATCGTTCTACTTTCAGAAAAGGGAAGGAATATCGACCGCTTCAATAACTAATTTGTAAAGTATTCTTCTTATAAAACAGAAAATAAAAAAAAGCACTTCCTCCCACATCGGGGAATGAAAACTGTTCATATTTAAATGAGTCAGCAATGAAAAAAAGCTCGGCAATTTCATCTACCGGCGCTGCCTTTCGAACGAATAAAGTATCCTTTCGCGGAAAGGACATTAATTGTTGCGCGATTGGAAAATGGAAGCTACTGACCGACCGCGCGATCCAATTCCGCAAATAAGAGCAATCGGCCGTATTTTATGAGGATTACCTGGAGATTATCGTATGGCGTTTTTGAGGTCGATTTTTCTCTGTCTTACTTTGGAGGATTTGCATTCGGTACGAAAGAGTGTACTGGTTTGCTGTGAAAAGGGCATCGAACAATTAGTAAAGAATTTACAAAAAATATTGTGGCTTTCAAAAGTGACTTCTGTCAAATTTGAAAGTTTTTCTTAAAAGGAAGTCAAATAAATTCAAACGTAATAATTTGATTTTACATTTCTTTGAGAAGAACCATATAAAGAACTTGTGTGTAATGCGCGATTATAAATTCAAAAGGAGTTCGCTTCCAGTGTAATTAAAAATGTAGTCTTAATAATCAAGAGAGAAATTCTACTTTCTTTAGTAAGGCTTTATTTTTTTAAATTTTAGACTCATTTCTCTTAATCAAACTAAATACACGAGTGTTATTTCTCTATATAAAGCTGGTAATTGCTTTACCGGTATCACATTATTTTTTTCTACCATCAGCGGGATAAGCTCAACGAAAAAACTACTTTCATCCAACGCAATTACACAGAAAATCAGAAATGTAACGTTTAACATTAAATCACCTCGAACTCCTCGATTTTCGTCATACGCGTGAAATTACAACCTTAATTCTTAATTTTCCGCCTCAGTCAAGGCGCTCGCCACGATAAATAACCATCATCTCCGTTGCAGACTCCCACCTGCGATAGGCCGCCCTCTGGGTGAAAAGATGGGCGGAGATGCCGGGTGCAAGAGGGCCGGCGCAGCAGCAGCAGCAGCCACGGGAGCAGGAGCCATAAGCGAAAGCGGCAGCAGCGGCGTTCCAGCGGCAGACGACTCGTACCTGTACTACCGGCTGCGCCCCAGGAGGCGGAGGCTCGCCGCCCTGAGTTGAGGCCAGCTAAGCTCTAAGCTCGCCAGCTTAGAGATGAGCGATCTACAGGCCACCCTCGAGTTCTCCCTCGAGCTCTGCAAGTTTTACAATGTCGACCTCTTCCAGCGAGGGTGAGAGAGAGAGAGAGAGAGAGAGCTTGACCTGCCCCCCGGCCACCCCCTTCTTCTCAAAGCCGCGTCTCTCTCGCTTTATTCCTTTGAATATTTCAGGCCCGGCTCTCCTTTTATCGTAAATATCAACCGGGCCGCGCAGCTTCCACCCTCCTCCTCCGACGCGTCCGTTTTCTTAATCGAGTGCAGCTCTCCGTGCCGCGCTCCGGCTCGCGTTTCCGGCCCGCGTCTCTCCTCCTCGGCGGGGCGGCGCAAAAAGTTTCCCGGTTGCCCCCCGAGGCGCTTCGCTTTATTTTCGCCCCGTGAATGGAAAGCGGCGGCGGCGGCGGCCGAGTAGCGAGAGGGCGCGTTTTGAGTTCAAGGTGGCCGCGGCACGGCCCCCTGCCGCACACACCGCCGCCGCGCCGCTGACGTTCTATTTCGGCGTCAATGGAGACGCGCGCGGTTTGCTCGGCGCGAAGAGGCAAGCACACCGGGCTGGGATTTTCGCTCTCGCGACCGCTTCAAGTCTCGCGCTTTTCTACCGGCTTTAGAGGCTCTCACGCTGTTAGGACGGGTCACTTCAGGGAAATTGGGTTTAATGGTTTGAAGTGAGGTAAATGGGCGGAGACTGCCGCCGTTGGCTCAATATTTTACGTGAATTTTGCGATTGTCGACGAGGACCGCGGCGAGAAGTCGGTTCTAGATTTTTTCGAGCGTAAAATGTATAACGTCTTTTTTAGAAAATTTAGTTTACAGGCAACCTTTTCGAGTTTTATGCGACTGACGTGAAAATTAATGTCGTTGAAAATTCATGCAATTTTGCAGAAACTATATACGTTTACATTTTGCATATACATGTAAAATTCAAGAATGACTACATGAGAAAGAATTAATTAACTGCTCTTGAATTTTTAGTTTACTCGAAAAACGTTACTGTATACGTTAACTCGAGGTAAAGCACTGCTTTTTCATTATTCATTCATATTTATCGATTCGGAAATCCGAATATCTAAGCGTAAAATACACGATAAAACCGTCAAATTGAAGTATAAAATAATAGGTTCCCAGTTAGCACATTGAAAAAATATTATTTTCAACTAAAATATACTGTAATATTTACTCAATACGAAATATATATTGTCAAATTCAATAAATTCTTTCCGCGCTCGATATTCGAATATTCCTATTCTATTCCATATTTATTTAAATCTAATAAAAATCTATGTGCGAATGAACGTAATAGAGCTCATAAATACAACATAGGTATACGTATCCAAAACGCATTTACCCGCAGCAGTAGCATACGACACGGAAAAAGTATTTCCAGTACAAAATACGTTTTTCCAAGCTTCAGTCGGACTCTAAATTTTCCAAAGCGTAAAAAAGTATTCCGCAGTAAACTCGATGAAACGCGCCTTCCTCCGAAAAAAGCTCGCTCTCCTCGCAGCGCGAAAACTAACGAATCCTGCAATTTCACTTTCCTCCCTCCTCGGGAGAGAGAGCTTTATTTCCATAAAAAACTGCTATCGCCGACAAAAAAAAAATTCAACCTCCTCGCAAGAAGCTCTCCTCGCCGCTCCGCTTCCAAAGAGATTTCCAATATAAAATATTCCCCTGCCTCGCGCATAAAAGGCGCGCGTACGTCCGCCTACGTCCCTCCCTCCCCGGTGGCATTTAACAAAAAATCGAGCGATCTTTCTCCTTTCAGGTACTACCAGATCAGGACTTCGCTCAGGGTCTCGCCTAAGCTGCCCATCAAGGTGGAAGTTAACCAGCTTCGCAATCGTGAGTTGTTTTATTTGCGTGTTTTCTGCGATATGCATTCAGTGGGAACTACTTGGGTTGACGAGGTGAATTCGCTTTTGGATTACCGAAAGTTTGGGGGTTCGGACTGACCTTTTAAGTTAGGAGTTTGCCGGAGGTTAAGTTAATTTTTAGTTGAATCTTATTTGGATCAGAAGTTTAGAAGGGTTAATTTGTTTTGAAGAATGAGATTCATCAGTTTTGATGGAAAAGGGTTTAAACGTTTAGCTTGAAGAATTTACGCGCGTTACTTTAAAGAAAATCATTTGTATTTTAACTTCGAAGTATTAATTGATATCATAAAACATGACGTAAATACCTGTTTTCCTTGAACAATTACGTAAATGAAATATTTTCATTTCCGCTTGGAATTTCACCTTTATAAAAATAAAGTTATAGCTCTTTTTGTTCATAAACTTTATTTACAGGCTCAATTAATATAATTGAAAGTCTTTGAGAAAGTTCAACAATTATTTGAATAATAAAAAATCCCACTTGTAAATAACATTTTAAAAACGCAATCATAACAATTGTATTCGAATAGCGTTCTATAAAGAAACTTTCTTTGCTTCATAAAAGCAAAGTTTTATATAAGTTTTATATAAATATTCACAAACGTACTTCTGGGAATATCGTAACAAACACAGACTTAATCGATTCTTACAGCACTTTATTCAAACAATAAGACCCCAAATCCAACATTCCGAAATCTCCCACTTTACAAATCAATCCTCACGCAGGCCAAAGTCAGAAATCAAAAGAAACGAATTCCTCTTCGAAAAAAAAGAAAACCGACAAATCAGAGCGACACGCGCGCTTTCATTTACAAACAACGTCGGGGACGCTTCAATTTTAATCAAACGGCAACAAAAGCAGGGCGTAACCGTGGGAGATACGGCCATTACGCACCTCTATCCACAATCAGCGCCGGCAACTATTGCCTCGGAGCTCGATGCGCGACCGCTCGATTACAATTCCCAATCATCATTACATCGCGCGACCCCCGAACAATATCGCCATTACACGTATCGCCGGAGCACGGCGTTTGTCCCGCGTCGCTGATAATTTTCGTTTCTCGATGCGCGCCGGGTTCCGCGATTTTTGCGCTCGGAGAAATTATTGTGTTAAAATTGCTGTTATCCGCGGTAATCGAAGGACGTACTGCCGTAGTTACAATGTTCACAAGTTACTTTAAATATATTTAAATAGTAAAATTTATGAAATAATCGGCAATATTCTTAAAGTAACTTGTGAATATTGTAAATATGGCAGTATGTCCTCCGAGGATAATAGTAATTTTAACACAATAATTTCTCTCAGTATAGGAAAATATTCGAATTAATCGTCGGCGAAGGGCGACAAGAGGACGAGCGAAGTGGATTGAAGCTGAAGTTGAATTAAGCGAAAATTGGAAAAAGAGAGGGTATTTAATTTGCGTATAAAAATTGTAAGAATTTAATAAAACAGATTAATAAAACGTAATTGCTGGCTTTTGTAAAGTCAAGATGAAAATTTGACGTTAAATGGGTCGCGATCAAATATTTAAACGAACGTACTATTTAATGCACGGATATCGAGCCGCGAGCGATGTTATTTTTATTCATTCAATTTTCAACCGTTGTATACCAAAGACTTTGTCGATAAAGATATTTGACATTTAAATATTTTACAGAGGCTTTGCGCAAAAGCTTTATTTTCCATTTATTTTCCACAAAACCAAGACAAAGAAACGGTCCATTAAAAAATCAGCAACCCATCCATTTTCATTTCACTTTAAAAAAAAAAAAAACAAAAAACGTTTGCCCACAGACTCACTGGAGGCGCCGGGGACGAGCAAGCGGTTCCAGATCCTGTACCGGAACGAGGAGGTGACGCTGGGCACCTCGGTGCTGTTCCGTGCGCACGTCCTCGTGCACAGCCACAAGATCGAGGAGGCCCTCGCCCGCACGCACTTCAACCTCGGCGTCGAGCTCTGGTTCAGCGAGCCCACGCAGCCCGGCAACATGGCCTGCGTCTCCTCCAGGTATATATAAGCGCCCTTTCGAGTATTTTTCGCTACGGGCGATCGCTGAATTTCTGGGTTCGATGGTCGACGGGGAAAAGGGTAGGGTTTTTAGTAAGGGCTTTAAATATAGTAAATAAAAGGGCTGAATAGCCCTCGGAGAAGAGAAATTGACTTTAAGGTGGAGACTGAGAGGAAAGGTATAATTTCGTGGTTGCGCGAATTCGCAGAGTAAATTAATTAGTTAATAAATGGCATGGAACGTTTCAAATTTCGATCAGCACGCGTCGTTTTAGTTACGTTGATAATGTAATTGAATTCGCAAGGTTCAAAGTTACATATTCTAAACCGGAATAATAATTACAATTCGAAGCAGCTTTACTTAACTGCAAATTAAACAAACATAATTTAATTTACCGAATGTAACGTACGTAATGATTAATTACAAAATTTTATTAACGAAAAAAGTACGAAAGAAACAAAGTTATAACTACCGAGTATAATGTTAAAGAAGTCGAGTCGTTCCAGCACTTCGCTCTTTAAGTTCAGATCTAAAATTGGCGGTAGGTCAAAATCGAATTGATTCGTTAGTTAAAGATGTCCGGGACAAAGAAGTTTAAAAGTACATCGAAGAAACACTCGGACGATGTCGCCCCCGTTTTTTGCCTTCTTTTTCTACGCTCTTTTTTTTGCCATTTTTCTTTCCCTCGTTATAAACAGATAATACTATTTCAGCTACATCGATATCTTGTACGTTAAAGCATTATTAACGCTCGTGGCTGCGTTTGTCGCGAAAGAGGAGATTGGGGAGGGGGAGAATCCGTCGGGAGGAATTACCGATCAAGACCTTCTGATTGGCGAAGCAAAGAGCGATAATGCAAGGCGATGTGGCGTAATAACAACCAGCGCTTCGACTCGGCTCGCGTGCATTGAGAATAAATTCTTTAACGTTATAACAAAGAAGCTTCGAAAAGATTCAAGTTTTGAAAATTACAATTCAAATTGACATCCCTAAAGATTAAGGAATAAACTTTTCAATCCCCTCAAAATTGCAAAGGAAGATAACAAAATTACATTCCTCAGAATTCACCTCGATATCCACCCTTTGAAAAAGTTCAATTGCAAAAACCACTCTCCGCACATCCTGTAAATATCCCGCAAGCGCGAATCTCCTCCTCCCGGCCGCGGAAGAAAAAAGGCTCCTCTCGCGCCGCGCGATCGAAGCGCGCGTCGCGCGTCAGCCGTCGATTCACGTTTTTTGATTCGCTCGCACTCTCATTACTCCGGCATTGTTTTCTCTCTCTCTCGACAGAGCGCTGCAGCTGAACTTCACCCCGACGAAAGGCCTACACTATCATCTGCCGGTGCTCTTCGATTACTTTCACCTCGCCGCCGTCTCCATGACCATCCACTGCTGCCTCGTCGCTCTTCACCAGCCCAACATCAAGTACGTATACGGCTGTGCGCGGGCGTATGTATGTGTGTGTGTACGCGCGTGGGAGGGAGAGAGAGAGAGAGAGAGAGAAAGAGCAGGTGGGGAGATGCTTGGCTGGCGAATTTTTCGAGGGTTGTAATCGTGATGGTTTTCCCTTTGTTCCCGGCCCGCCGCGCTGTGAAGGAAGAGCATTCTTCATTACGTGCAGAGCTGGTAAGCTTTCCTTGCTTTTTCTGCTTTTGCGGCTTTCGGTTGCTGCTTGGATTAGTTGATTTCGAGATGGCTTTTATTGCTTCTTTTTTTTTTTCTGTTTACGCTGGAGGCTCTTTATTTGGCTTTTTTTTCCGTTTGATTTATATAGTTTTCCGCGCTTTTGTGCTTGGAAAATTATTAAAGGTGCTCGGTTGATTTGCATGTGCAATTATTAATCGATTGGTGGGTGAATTAAAATTTTCAATTTAAAAATTATTAGATTTTTGTGAGTTTATTTAGAGCAATAATAAATTAATGCTTGTGAAGATTTTGTCATGTGCTGCTTAATTTTCGGAAAAATTACGATGCTTGTGCATAAAAACCACAAAGTTTACAAACATGCTTATGAACGGTAGAATCAAATATTTATCAGCATCGAATTGCTCGTGCGCAGATTCGTATTTCGCGGCGATAAATATTGAATGTTCCGTCAAACAGTGAAAAAGGAAATCTATCTACCTTCAATTTCGAATGAATCTTTATTTTCTGCACACACATGAATGCATTTACTTACAATTACAGCTCAATCGAATCTTTTGCAATGAAAAACCTTTCCTCATTCGCAGCGCGCCGAGAGGCGGAAAGCCTTGGGTACAAGTCAAACAGCCAGCGTCGAATAACGCGGAGAACAACGCCGTTAATTTCAAGAACATCGTAAGTTTCGAAACTCCCTTTTTTTCATTAAAATCCAGTCCACCGTTCACTTTTCATTGCACTGCCAAAGACCTCGTCGCCTACGCAAATCATTCACCGACAAAAACGACACCGATTTTCCAAACTTACAATTTACTAACGAAGCGAATCTTATATTTATCGAACAAAAAAAAAAAAAAAACAAAACACCCCGAAAAAAAACGATAACGCGCCAAGAAGAAGAGAGACAAGCGTGATGTCGTTTCGCAGGAGTCGACGACGCGCTGCGTGGGCTCGGGGACGCGGCTCCAGCACGCGAAGCTCGTCCAGCAGGAGGTGACGCGGCTGCTGCTGGCGGCGCGCGAGTCCCTCCTCGGCGACCTCGCGGACATGGCGCGACTGCTGCCCTCCTGGCAGCAGCGGGCCCTCGAGATCGCCCAGAACACGCACAAGGAGATCACCAAGGTATTCTTTTTTTTTCAATGTTTCCTCGACGTTTCAGATTTTCTTTTATACTCGGGAAATCCTAGTGAAACTTTTTTTAGCAAAACGCTTGCAAAGCCAGCTGCGGAATAAATGTAAACTGGCTTCGAACGTTACTCCGAATTACGAACGCGGCAAAACTCCCTTTCACACAACGCCAGAGTGGCTTCCTCCGCGGGCGGCAAAACAAAGCCCGCAAAACGTATTCCCAGCGCGGCGGAAGCAAAATTCCGCCGGCGCGAAGTAACGGATTTTACAGCTGTAAATTATTCAACGGAATTCGCTTGCCGGCCCCCATATTTGGCAATTTTAACTTTCGTCCCTCGCGTAATGAATTTTACAAGTGTAGATAAAGCCACGCCGAATAGATACGCTCTCGACTCTCCCCGCCGCCGCTTCCGCGGAGTCGGAGAGCGAACGCGTTTATTGATGGAACAGTCAATAAAAGCGACTTTTATTCGGCTATTAAGATACTGATATTAAAGCGTTTGTAATTGTTTTTACGCTTTGAGGATTTTTCGAAAAACTTTGGTGCGTATGGAAATATTGACAATCTTATTTCTACTCTTAAATGTGTTCCTTTACAATTCCGGATTCTCGTTGTATATTCTTTTCTTTTTCCTTTTTTAAGATATGTATTTCAAAAAGAAAAATTATATCCGTATTTTGTACTTTCGGTTAGCGGGTTCAAGTCATTAAAAATATTCCAAAGTATACATATAGATTTACGCTTTTCAGGAAATAAATAACAATTTTAACGTTTTTTTTTCTACATAATTAATATCTTTTTTTTATACCTTCGAGTTTACCAAGATACGCGTATTTTCAGAATCCGATAATTAAAAATGCGAAAAGTGATTATAAATTTAAAGCGGGAGCTCGACTGCACTTTCAGTATTTTTTAGTTTTCAAAAAAGGCGTAGAAAAAATTAGCGAAAGGAAATTAAAGCTGTTGCTTTTTTGCTAAAGGGCACTGCAAGTAGTTTGACGAAATTAAAAGTCGCTAAAGGAGTCTTTCTCTTTAAAACTACATTGAAATCCGAGCAAAAAGATCTTATAACATTGATTAAAAAACGTAATCAGCTTCTTTGTAATTGTCAAAGTGCTGCTGTTGAAATAGTCAGTTTAAATGTATCTCTTTGAAATTGATTTTTACGATACTTAGCAGTATTTTCATAAATAAATTTTTGTAAAACAAGTACGAAGTAACTGAACTGAACAATACGGAGTTTTCTAAAATGTAAAAGTTTCATTAAAAACCCATTTGTTATTTAACATATTGGAACTTTTCGAGACTCAACTTTATTATATCCCTTGAAAAAACTTTTTTGCACCCTTTTATAGAAATCAAAAGAATGTATATACTTTCTTTCCAAATTGTAAAATGAAAATTGAGTTCTAAAAGTGTCAAGTACATTTAAATAAAGTTCATTGACAAGATATTGAACAGGGAAAAACTAATTTTACCACAAAAATGCTTTTCATACTAAAAAAAAAAAAACAAAAAAAAATAATACAGCGAGGGACAAAAATGTTGCTCTCCATGACAGTATCGGTTTTATAAATGCATGTATTGATTGAACAGTATTTCATTGGAGAACTTTTTTTTATTCCAGATGATAGATACAGAAGAGGCAGATATTGCTCAACTGTGCGCACAAAATATTGTTTTATGGGAACACTTTTTAGAAGCGTTTTCCGGACGTGAAGCAGTTCATCAACATCTCGCAAGAGTTCATCATCAATTAAGGGTACGAATTTTTCTGGTGCTTTGACACTTTTTCTTTGAAAGACTTTTATTGACAATTTATGTTGCTTTTTTATTAAGAAATTGCTCAATCTAAATAAGTCAAATAAAATTATGTGTCACTGATTTAGTGAGTTTTCTTTTTTTTATTAAGAAAACTATCGAAAACTTGGAAATTTGTTTAAAGTTTCAGTTTGGAAAGGGATAAAATTCTGTCAATCCACAAATATAACCCATTGATCCCGAGAACATATTGTCTCTGGTAATCTAAAGACACTTTAGGCAACACCTAAAAAACGCAGGAAATTACTTGGGGATGAAAGAAGTTTGAGAACGAATAAGGTCTCACCAAAAAGTTTTCAGACTAATTTATTTATGTAGCTGTTGGCGCCTTCCTGTTTTTATCCACTCAAAATCTGTAATAGCTATTTTCCTCAACTTTCCTAACCGGGATGAAGACGTAATTACTTTTTACACTGAAAACGACAGTTCTAGTTTCATAGCTTCCGCTTTCCTCAGAAATCCCGTCTATTTTGCTCGGAAAAACTATAAATTAACCAAAAAAATTGAATAAAATTTATTTCACACTACATTTATTTTCTTGAAATTGAAAGTTATCCTGTTTCCCTTTAATTGCTAATAATTTTGCAAAAAATGTATTGTTTTCAATATTACTATGTATTCAAATAACAGATATTTTTTATACAATATTACCAGTACATTAAACAAAGAAAATTTTAATAATAATTTAATTAAGAACAATGAAATTAATAATATTTAATTAATTATAATGAAACTAAATAGTTTCATTGAATTAATTGAATAGAACTATTAGTCGAAATCAATTAAACAACTTCACTGTGTTAACGTACGATCCCGTTTTATAATCAGTAAAAAACGTCGTCTTCCTTCTACGCAAACGCAATTTAAAATCAATTAGCCATCATTTTGTAATCCTTACACTCCGGGAGCAAAAAGGCGGCCCTTTAAAACGGCGTTCCTTCTCAAATTTTCAAGTAACTTCCGCGAATTTATTTCGAAAGCCGAGGCAGCAGCGTTTCTGTTTACCATAAAATTTATCGAGCCAATTAATTTGCCCCTCGAGAGTCGCGGTGTGCACTTTTGTCAGCGTCGCTCCCTCGGAGCTCTTATCCGAACTATCGAGAAGTTACTCGAGGCGGAGCACTGGAGACAATAAGTATAGGAGACGCGACTTAATCATCCGACGCCGCTCTCCCGGTCCTCGAGTCGCGCGAAAAATTGTTTAGGATTCATTGACCTTCGGGGACGGAGGTGGCTGCTCAAGAGGGGAACGACAAAAGCCGGGAGAATCGATTCTGAAAGTTTGTTGGGTAGCGGATTTGTCCGGCATTGTGTGGCCAATGTTGCCGTGTTTTTATCGATTGTTTCTAGAGTCCTTCATATTTTTAAGTGTTTATTTAAAAAAATGGAATTACTCTTAGAAAGGTATTTTATAAACGACGAGATTTTCTTGTTCCGTTATATTCTATTATTACTTGAATGTAACCTCTTTTTCGCTGAAAGACTGATCGAATGATCTACTTAAATATTTGTTCTTATTAGAAGCGATCAATAAGATTGATTTTCTTTTGTTAGATAGTTCACGCTTTGACTGCCTTAGAAAGTGCATAATTGAACACGAGGCTATATGGAGCACTTATTATCCTCACATAAAATATATCAATTCCGTAAAAATTCTTTTAATAATAAAACCAGCATAATACATAATCCCCCACCTTAATAAATTGACTCTAACGAATTTCCCAAACCAAATAATTTCAATATATTCCTCTACTTAACCAGCCCTTTTACCCTCCAATTTCACACCTCCATCAGCCCCTCGCTTCCTCAATCACCTCCAACCGCGACCTGCAATCAGCTCCCGACCAACCCTTTCCTCGCGCTATCCTATAATAATAACAACTCCGAGCGCGAAACCAGCTCTCTCCGCGCACACCTCATTCAATACCGACTCGTTCTTCAGGTGCGCCGCTTCGCCGAGGGCTTCTTCGTGCTGGAGAATCCGCGTACCTCGGCGGCGGGCTGCTACGACGCGAACTACCAGTCGTACCAGGCGGTCAGCGAGGCGGCCCGTCGTTCCCGCTACCTGGCGACGCTGCCCAACCTGCCGGTCCACTGCCCGGAGCTCGACGGCGACCTGCACAGCCTGCCGCTCATCTTCGAGGATCGATACGCCGACATGCAGCAGCGGCATCGCAACAGCGGTGAGAGCGAACGACGCGCCTTTGTCTATCTGTTTATAGCGGAGGGGAAGGGGGTGCTGCCTGCTTTCCAGTTGCACGTAGCGATCGCCGCGAGGGGGAGGTCGTTAGTCCGACGGCTGCTGATGGATGATTGCGTTGCGTCGTGGCTTGTCGTTTCGTCGCTGTTTCGAGAGGATCGTTTTTTTAGGGATCGTTGATATGTGTTTTGTAATAAAGAATGTTTAACGTAATAGAAGCTATACACTGAGAAACTCAATTTACAAAATGTTTGTAAAAATTATCAACCTACTTCAGTAAAGCGATCGCAGACCGCGAGAAGGAACATTTTTACCAATCAGTTTGTAATGTTTACCAACTATCTTGTAATTTTTGCCAATCTAGTTGGCAAACATTTTCCTTCTCACGGTCTGCGATCGCTTTATCGAGTATAGTTTGGTAATTTTTCCAAATACTCTGTAAATTTTACCCACGCGGATCTCTTCGTGTACCGATACTTACAGTTTACTAAAACTTATATTTAATGTGTTTCCGAGCAATAAAATAAAATTTCCTCCCTCATCCCCAGTGCCGAGCATGGACGACTGCAGCTGCGGCATGAACGCCCTCCTGGACTCGCGATCCGTCTGGTCACCGCGCTCCGAGGGAGCGGCGCAGGACGTGATGGGCTACCCGGGCCGTCTGATGCTGGCGCCGACGGCCACGCTCCCGGCGAGGCACAGCAAGTCCCTCGACCAGCTGGGGCCCGATCTCGTGACGTCGCACCAGCCGCAGTCGCCCGCCTCGCCGAAGACGCTGCCGCGCAGCGCCTCGACCCAGCTGATCAGCCTCGGCAAGCAGCAGCAGAGGAACGCCGCGAGTAGAATGGCGACGCCGCCCGCCACGGTGCCCTCCAGGGGCAAGCAGCGGCCCATCGCCCCCTCCTGCACGAGCCTCTTCCCACCGCAGCCCAGGCAGCAGGCCTGCTCCGCGCCCAATCCCTCCTTGGGTAAGTCATTTTTTGCTTTGTCAAGTAGGGTTTACGTTTGTATTACCCTGGTAGATCGGCCAGTCGAAAAATACTTCGTCACCGCCGTCTACCGGGGTAGTATTGAAAAATTTCTGTCCGAACACAAGTGATCTGGGCATTAATGAAAATACTCGAAGATCTCCTTCTGTTCAACGCGCCAGGCTCGACGCCGATAGCGACGCTCCCGCGGGCCAAGTCTACGCAGACCCTCGTCCCGAGCCTGTACTCGCAGCCGCCGGTGACGGAGCCGCCGACCTCGACCTCGATCACCTCGCTGCTCGCGGCGATGTTCCCCGAGATACCGCGCAGCGAGCAGCTGCCCGGCTACAAGCCCGGCGGCAAGAGCAGCGGACACGGCAAGATGCCCAGCTGCGTGGTGCCGCTCGACCTCGCGCAGATCACCGACTGCATCGCCTTCGACGCCAAGACCGCCAGCATCTTCGGGGACGGTGAGATTGAGGGTTTTTTAGGGTGTATACTCGAAATTTTGGGGGTTCGCGTTTTGTTGGGAGGATTTTTTATTCGATTATATTTCGTTGATGTATACCGAGTATTAAAAATTACTTAGATTGTACGTTCAGGTCACAAGGTTTTAGAAAAGAGATGTTAGGTTTGTAGCACAACTGAGGGTACAGATAATGTTTCGTAAAGAAATTTTCTACGAGTTAATGACATTAACACTTCTGTTTATTTACACTGCTTAGAAAAGTAATGATCATAGTTTAATTATCCAACCGTTGAACATAAAGGTCATTTTTTACTTAGCATAATGTTGCTGTTTTACAAACGATAAATTCAATTATTCGAAGGTCAGTCTAAAAATACTCCTCGAGCTATAAAATTACCTGTAGTACAATATCGTGCATACAAGTTCTACTAATTAATCAATAATTTACCCGGCACTTTACCTTAAAGTAAAACTCTCGTGCATACCACAATGCTCACTTAAAAACCCTCTATTTCCCATCAGGAACTCACTCCTTGGACACGAGGGTATTAAGGCTGGAGCCCCGAAGTCACAGGCTGCCGCCGCGGCAGCAGCAGCCACTGGACGGACGCGCCAACGGAGAAGCTTTGTACACCGCGACCCTCGACAGGATCAGCTATCGAGGTCGAAACTCGAACAAGCATCATTCCACGACGGGCAACAGGTGAGTGGTGAATTTTTTTTTTTTTTTTTTTGGGCGCGGAGTGGGAAAAGCGCTGGAATCATTGCTTCGAATTGACGTTTAAAGGCTGGGCCAGGGCGGAAACGGTGCACCCGATCAGCCGCGGAAGTACAACACGCTGGGCAGAGCGTCGGGTGTTCGATCGCAGAATCGAAGTCGAGATCAATCGAATCATCTGAATGGCTCGAGTCACGGACACGACATCTACGGTACGATCAGGACCAACGGCAAACTGCCGCACGAGACGCAACTGACCAAGAGGCCTCGAAGTACGGATCGCATCTTTGATGACGTAAGTTACGCGTGGTACAGATTATTATTCATCCTTGTACTTTCGAATCAGTAATTTTTACCTGCAGCGATTGCTTACACAACTATAAGTAGTCACATCCAAGTTTAGTCAGCCGCGGACGATTCTAATAAAAATGCTAAATTTATTCAATGCTAAATTTGTTCAACCTTTAATTGTTCATCCGCAGAAGTACCGGGAAGACAAACCAATCGAAGAGTCGCATCGCAACCGACGGGACGTCCCTCCGAGCAACAAGCGCTCCAGCTCGGAGAGCAACAAAAAGTCACCCTCCCGGCGCGGCGTGCCGGACGACAAGTCCTACGAGCCGGGCAAGAAACGAGGAGCCGAGCGCGAACGGCGGAAGGAGCCGACGTACGAGACGATCGACGGCGGCAGCGCCCATCAGAACGGCCACGAGAACGGCCACAAGTCCGAGACGCGCAGGCACCGCGAGCACAGGCCCGCCGCCGGCTCCCGACCTCACTCCGCGCCGAGCATCAAGGTGGAGCGGTGCACCGACGACAGGCTGGAGAACGGGAAGAGGGACGCGTTTAATCATAGGAACAGTCCTGGTAAGGGAACATGGAATTGGGTATAAAAAACGCTGGGAAATTGAGATTTTTAGCTGGACTTTGTGGGTTCTCAGGAAAGCTGGGCCATCCGCCACCGCCGGCTGCGTATCAGGATCCGACCTCACCGACGAGGCATCGGCAGGCTCCGAGTATCCTGCAGGTGGAGAACAATAATAGGATAATTTTAAAAGTGGACCAGCTGAAATCGCCCACCGAATCGATCAGTCCGGGTCTCCTCTCGCCCGTCTCCGCCGTGTCCATTAATTCGTTCAACGGTAAATTATCCGAATTGGAGCAAACGATTCCTATACCCGCATCCGTGCTTTCCCAGCGACACTGAATAAATTCTGATCCCCACAGTGGAGACGACGGGCACATCGACGCCGAACGGCAAGCGGCTGAGGTGCGCAAGCGTCCCCGTGGCTCAGAACAAACTGGTGGTGCCCCGAAGTGCCGTGTCGATGCCCTGCATGCCGATTCGAGAGCCTCCGATACCCCCGTCGAACCCCGTCGAGTCCGACGCCGTGGCCGCTGCGGTTGCGGCCAAACTCTCGCCGCCCTCGTCGAGGCCGTCGAGTCCGACGAGCACGAGCTCGAGCAACCTCACGTCCGAGTGCAGCGGCTGGGTCAGCAGCGGCGACACCTCGAGCTCCGAGCAGAGAAGGGTCAAGCTGTCCAGCGAGCAGCTCAGGCAGAAGCTCGCAAAGATCGTGCCGCGGAAGGAGAAAAATGTACGCGAAGAGTCGAGGTGTCCGTATCTGAGCGCGAATACAGCTTGGACGTGTACTTTGGTTTCAGGAAAAAGAGAGGCGACGCGACAAGCACCAGTCCAAGCAGTCCCAGCAACCACCCCAGTCGTCCACGGCGTCCTCCCAGAAGCGCGACTCCCCGGCGGAGCACACTTACGAGGAGGTGCGACTCCCGCCCCCGAAAATGTTCCAGGACGAGCCGCCACCCCCGGAGGAATTCCGAGACCCTCCGGCAGCTGCCACCACGCCCTCCAATCCCACGACCATCGACAATCCCCTCTACCACGTATACGAAACCGTGAAGCAGCAACATCAGCAGCAGCAGCAACAGCAACAGCAGCACCACCACCAGAGGACCAGTGGCGGCAGGTCGGCCAGCCCCAAGCAGACCAAGACCGCGCCCTGCAGTCCTCAGAGGACGAAGCAGCAGCCGAGCGACACCTCGCCCTACGGGATGGGATCGAGGCTGGACGTCTGCGCCGACTGCTATCAGGAGGGCAAGGAGCTGCTGCAGTCGACCCAGGACGACTTCATCAACTTCAAGAAGTGCAAGGAGGAGTTCAAGCGGCAGATGTGCTTCGCCGGCAAGCTGTACAGGTAAGAGAGAGAGACATCCTCGCGAGCGAGAACGACGACGGGGGAGTTAATCGGATGGCGAATCGCATTGCAGCGACTATCCGACTCTGGCGTCCACGCTTCCCTACTTTCATATCAGCGACGAGTACAGGCTGTTCTCGCCGGAGGGCGTACACCTCATCATCTGCGTGCACGGCCTCGACGGCAACGCGGCGGATCTTCGCCTGGTCAAGACTTACCTCGAGCTGGGACTGCCGGGCATGCATCTCGATTTCTTGATGTCGGAGAAGAACAAGGTGGGTGCCGAATCTTCCGCGTAAATTCCACGTACATCCTCCATTCGAATACGCTTTTGAATCCAGGGCGACACGTTCTCGGACTTCGACACGATGACGGACCGCTTGGTCCTGGAGATCCTCCACCACATCGAGAGCTCGGACCTGCACCCGTCGAAGGTGAGCTTCGTCGGCCACTCCCTGGGGACCATAATAATCCGCAGCGCCCTCACGAGACCGGAGCTCCGTCCGCTGCTGCCGCGACTGCACACCTTCCTCAGCCTCAGCGGGCCGCACCTCGGCACGCTCTACAACACGAGCGGCCTCGTCAACGCAGGTAGGTCATATCACCGACTTGCGGATATAATCTCTCGCGGTATTCAGGTTTTTAATTGAATTTGATATTCTCGCGCTCAAGGTATGTGGTTCATGCAGAAGTGGAAGAAGTCGGGCTCGCTGCTGCAGCTGGCGATGAAGGACGCGACGGACGTGCGGCGCTCCTTCATGTTCCGGCTGAGCCAGAAGAGCAACCTCCAGAAGTTCAAGCACGTCCTGCTGTGCGGCAGCGCCCAGGATCGCTACGTGCCTCTGCACTCGGCGCGCATCGAGCTGTGCAAGGCCGCCGTCCGCGACATGACTGATCAAGGTATATTTTGTACAATATATATATACACACGTAGCGTGAATATCCCCCGAGCTGACGTGGTGTTTTTGCAAAAAAAGGTGCTGCGTATCGGGAGATGGTGCACAACATCCTGTACCCGATAATGTCGTCGCCGAACGTGAGCCTGGTGCGCTACGACGTGCACCACGCGCTGCCGCCGACCGCCAACGCCCTGATCGGCCGCGCGGCCCACATCGCCGTCCTCGACTCCGAGCTCTTCATCGAGAAGTTCCTCCTAGTGACGGGCCTCAAGTACTTTAGATAAGGAACGGACTTGTTCTCTCTCTCTCTATCTCTCTCTGGACTTCTTTCCTTTCCCTTACCCCGTATCTCCGCTCCTTCCTCGACACCTATCTCTATTCTATCTCTACTTCTCTATCTCTTTCTCTGACTTTTCTTGGATTAAAAGATTCCGCGACTTTTCGACGAAGTGTAAGGGGATGAGAATACGCGCGTGGATGGCTTTTTGGTTGTTTTCGAGGCTGTTTTCCTTTCTGTTTTTATCCTTACGACTTGTCGAGCTTTCGGTCGGCGTTTCGTCAGTTTTGAGTATATTTTTGTTAAGGAATGTTTGGAAAATAGCTTGAAACTGATTAAATCGCCCGATTGAAAGACAGTATACGTTCGAAGTATGTATGAAAAAAAGTGTATAATTTGAGCTTTCCTTTTTAAAAAGCTCGGTATGTATACGTACGAATTTAAGAGCGAGCCACTTCGGCTTCGCTCGTTCTTGTTTATCGCTAAGTCTAACTTATACCGTATAATGTAACTCAGTTACAAAACAAATCAATTGGGTTATTGTGTTTGACAATAGTTTCCTTTCCACCCGGTCGTCGTTTTCAAAGTATTCGTTGCACTGTGTATATCCAACGACAAGCGTTTTTTACGGTAATTAAACTTATCACGTTTCTCGTATACAAAAACCCAATTGAGCCAAGCAAAAGAGAATTGTAAATCGCGACAGCAGACGATTTTTATTCGCGGGGCGTAAGGATTTTCAAGGAAATAAAAAAAAAAAAAAAAAAAAAAAAAGACTTAAATCATTCTTGCGCCGAGGATACTTCAGGCATGAGATTTAAACGAACAAGCCATTAAATGCACTTTTTCAATGCACAATATCTCGACTTTTCAATTGACTGTCATTGCGCACGAATTTTCAATCGAGAACCGCACGTTTTTTCAATCGTGATTTTGTAGGAAGAAGATAAAGTTAGAAAAATATAAAAAACGAACAAAACTCAATCCGCGTGAGACGCTCGTGCTTTTTTGATAAATACCAGATACCAAAACGTTAGCGAGAGTCGCCAACGTTTTCTTATCCCCCTTTTGTTTCTTACTTACGACGCTGAGAAAAAAAAAAACAAACAATCGAATTTACGGAATGTGAAATACACCTTTCCAGACCTCGGTTCGATTATAGTTTTCGTATTTCACATTCCCTTGCCTCATTCTAAAGCGCGACTCGGACCTGCTGCTCGCGTTTCTATGATATAAATACTTATGATATTACGTTCCTAATAAGCGACAAACGCATTTTCCGTGCGCCATAATTATACTTACATATATAATTGTGCCATAAAGCAGTATATATATACGTTGTAATAGTGCGTGTCGATCAGTCATTCGCGCGATGTGTAAAAAAAAAAAACAAAACATATGTACAGGGCCTAAAGCTCTATATTGATTCTCGGATTTGGTTCTTGGCTGTTCCCTTGTTTTGAGTTTTTAGGTAAGAGATGATCATTGATCGACGAAACATTGTGTAAGATGGAAGGAAGAATGATGTTTGGGCCTTATAGTCTTGTGCAAAGTGATCAAGTGTTGTTGAGCACGAAAATGGACAACTTTCCTTATTTTGAAGTAAATAGATTGAGCTGCTTCTCATGCTCGGAGTTGAAGTTTCGCTTAAAAATCTGGAATTTTAAATGCTTTTAGTGATAATGTTTATTGCTTCAAGGCTAAACTGTAAGGTTTTTCTTTATTATTTTGTATTTGTGTCTTTAGAATTTTTTGTGTAATACGCCGTCCCGTCGAGTATTTTTTCTGATTTTTTTTTAAAATAACATTGATTATTTATAAATAGTGGCTTCTTTTAATTTTTTTCAAGAAATATTTTTCCACGACAAATAATTTGTAATTTTTCTTGTTTATTTCCTTTTTTTTTTTTCATTAAATATTCATAAATAATATTAGTTTTTTTTAATCGATGTAAGTACTTCGTGCGATATCTAGATATTCTAAACTAATCTATAGGACATTTTTAGAGATACTCATTTATATTTAAGGCAATAAATACGTTGCAATTATAAATAGTATGCTGTATCTATTGTAATTAATCTGCTCATAATTAAAAAAAGAATCACGATATTGAATTTAAATTTTAATAGATTTTTTAATAGTTTCTATATAAAAGTTTTAATACCAAATTCAATTTAACAAAAAATTTAAATATAATGAATCGAACAAATGTTAAATAATAAATTTAAAAGATTTTAAAAAGTATATGAGATTCGGTAACTGAATTAAGACGTAGATAAGTATCACATAAAGTAAAGAAAGTTGTGCATCTACGATTGAAGAGTCATTATAAAAACGCGAGAGAAAATATAAAAATTGCGAAAGATACGTCGTTATATCGAAAAAGAAGAGAATAAAAACTAAGAGAAATGTTGAAAGATGCGGTAATCTCTGTTAAAGCGTTGTAAGATTGTTTAAGGCGAAAAATGGATGAAATAAAAAAAAAATTGTCCAGCGGAAGATTCTTTGTATACCTCGAAGAGATTATCCGTTTGTCTTATGTATATGTAAGGAGAGATCATTGAAGAAGAGTTTTAAAATCTCGACAATGTCTTCTCGTTAGGAAAGTTTACGAAACGCATGTCAATTGTTCCCCTCAGATTATTATATGTATAAATTGAATGTAATTTGCGATGATTAATGAAAGAGGTGATTTAAAATAAAAAGATAATAAGGAAATATCATGCTAGAAAGAAGAGCGCGCAACAAAAGCGATCGCGACGTTTTTTTTGGGTTTCATCAATATTAATGTTATTGTTGATAGAATGAAAAAGTTAATCGGTGTTTTACCGGCTGATATATTTTGACTTATCGTGTCATTGCTAAACGGTTGAATGTTGAAAACAATTTTTAGTTAATCCTAATTATTATTAAATAAAGAATCATTTTTTTTAAACTGTCGGTAAAACGGTTAGAATTTTACGTAATTGGTTTTAAAAAAAGAAATATCGAGGAATGTTGCTAAATGTCGCTAATGGAAGATAAGCGCAGAGATATATAAAAATTATTCAGTCGGTAAAGATTAACTTTACTCGTCGCAAGGAAAGTAGAGGATTCGAAAATTACGGAAAACATTAAAAAAAAAAGGAATCATTTTTTCTAAAAATGCATAAGATGAAATTTAGCTAATAACCAAATCGTGATCGAACAGCAGATAAATTACAAAGTAGCCAACATGTCGGTTACGCATAATAAATCCCTCCAACTGCTACACGGAAAAAAGAATCGTAATCGAGCGTAATTTTTATTACGAGCATGATAATCTAAAAATAAATCGTAAACTTTTTAATGACAAATTGACGATGTGTCCGACAGCAGAATTTGTTACTAGGATAGAAGTGAAACGAACTGGCCAGTGCTGTCCAAAATTTTTTATTTTAAAATAATTGTCGACGTTTCGACCCCCGATTGGGGTCCTTCGCGACATTTGCCCTGAAGAAAAAGTAAACTTTTTAAATAATGTATTTGTAGATGCGTTGCGTAAATCATTTATACGAATTTAAATAATAGAAAAAAAAGCTGGCTTTGCGAAAGAGAAGGAAGGATTGAAGCATTTTCTTTGAATTTAAATTCATTAGGGGGTAAGGAACTTTTCCGTGTAAACTCAGAATCGCTTTGAAAGGCATATCGTAAGAAAATTCCCGATTTTTAATTGTCGCTTACACGTGATAATTCGCAAACTACGGAATAGAAAGGGTATAAATGCTATCGACCGAACGACGCTGCTGATTAAAACCTACACCTGTACCGAGAAAAAACCTTTTTTAAACCTTCGTTCCCGTTCGAGGATACGGCGTAGAATCAAAACGGAGCTTTCTCGACGCATGTATTTCGACTGACGCATAAGATATAAAGTGCACACGCGTAAGGGTGTGTAATGTCTATCGATCGTTAAAAACGATTCCACACGAGCTTCGTTTAGAAAAAAAAAAAAGGTATAAGACTTAATTAAGTTAATCAAGGGCGATTCCCCGGGGCGTCGCGCGAAATTTCGAACGAGGCTCTTTAAAAGGGACTTCCTCGTTCGGTCCACTTCAGACGGGTCGGGTGACAAGAACAGAGGCAGGAATAATGGAAAACAAAATCAAAACCAGACGAATATCGAAAGCGCGCACGAAGGAAATTCTCTCATCGCTGTGTCCCTATTGTTTGCTCCCTCACACGTACGAGTATATTATATACACATGAGTACACACCGACACGAGTGTCATTTTCAACGTAATTAAGTACCATTGAAGATCGGCAGTCTCTTTAGTCGTGAATTCAAAGAATTTCTACTCGTCACCTATCGTAATACGGATTTTTAAAACTTAATAATTAAGGTACACCGATTTTATAGCGAATTCACCGGTGCAATTAGGCGGCCGAGGTGTTTCGCGGACGACTGACGATTATACTGGATTCTGAGAGTTTATCGATCATTCCGTTCAAGTTGCCTCTGTCTACGGCAATTGAGTCTTCTTTATTTCCGTGGAAAATTGCACGTACTTCATTTATTCTTGTCTCTCCTGTTTTGCGAGATTTGCCTTTATTGATCTGCAGTTTTAATCGAAAACTCATTCTAGAAACTTTATACATTATCTTCATTTAAGTCAATTTTACATAATTATATATTGATTTTTAAAATTAATAGTCTAATTATTCTCACAGCAATGTAAAGAAGAAGACAAATTGAAAAAAAACTTTTTTTGTAATCTGCATTCACCTCGATCCGCACTTAAGCACCGGAGATAAATAAACGTAAAAATTGCTGTCGATTAATAAACATAGGTCGGCAAGAAGAGTAAAAGCTGCTGTTTTAGATGCGAGCAACCGTAAGCGAATAACGAATGCGTCGATCCGATATAAAATCCTTTGCATGCACACACACGTATAAAACCGAGAGAGAAAGGAAGAAAGAATGAAAGCGAGTTTGTCGATGGTATGGCTTCGTAGTGAGCGAGTTTGCCGTTTTAAAGGGAAACACCAATGACGAAGTAAATAGAAGAAAAAAAAAACTAACATAAAGATAAAAAAAAAACAGAGAAGATAAATTATGTATACAATGTATACACATATGCAGCATGCGCGTATACATCTTAAGTCTTAAGGATGCATAAATCTATAAATGCGAATGTGTAATAGATTAATAAATTGTAATTATTATTACCATCTTTTGCATTTCATTATTTCTCCCACCAATTTTCGGAAAATCATTTACTCGGAAACGTTTGATTTATTTAATTAATTTTTATTACATAGCGTTTCAATTAAAGTAGAACACTTGAAAATAGATATGTTTAGTAAAAATGTTTTTTTGTTTCTAATTTGTTTCTATAAAATTGTAATCATAAAGTTACTGTTAAAAAATAACGCACTATTTAATAGTGCCTATTGGAAGCACATATCAAAATTAATTTTTGATGCTTCTATTAAAAGAGAAAAGGTACTAAAACCACCTTTATTGTTAAAAACAGTCTCATCGTCTATTTCATTAAATTATACAAAAAAAGTAGCGAAAAATAAATAAAATTAAAAACGTGGCCTTCAAAAAGTAAAAAGAATAGACGACGAATTTAAAAATAAATAAAAATCATACTTCACGTTTAATAAAATAAAGTTGGCAACTTTTAAGATAAAATATTCTTATCACGAAAAATTTTCCAAACTTAAAAAATATGCCATTCGCACAATTGATAAAGAGAATATTAAGAAATTAAAAATATCTATAAAAATGTACAAACATTGTTCCAACTTTATTTTATTATACTTTACCACCAGTTTTAAATACTGATCGACAAGGTCGTATAACAAGCTTTGAAGGCTCAATTATCAAATATCACGCACTGTTTCATACTTATCTTGAAATTTGAAAAATCACAGATTGATCATAAAAATTTGCGCAAAAGCGTTACCGACGATCGTTAAAACAGTGCCTTAACAGAAATCGAGCCTCCAGCAATCAGTGCACCGGAACCTCCTCCCGGAAGAATCCCAGCATGCGCAGAACTCGCAAAACAGCCGTTCTCTAATATTTCGTCTCTTAATCTACTGTCGCGGTGGATCTCGCGTTCGATTTTTCCGCGCGTCTCTGCCGAGGCCAAGGCCCGAGGTTGGCCAGGTGGCGCGAATAGTCGTGCGCATTCACCAGACCGGCGACCACGCAGACACTTAGTGCGGATCTTCCTAGGCTCATTGGGGAGGCACCGTACCATTTGTTCCTGTAAACGTCGTAATACTCGACCCACGAGACTGGGAGTCTGCCTAAAGGGGAAAAAGAAAGAAAGGAACAAAGAGATGAAAGTGATTGTATAAATTATAAAACTGCAACTATTAAATTCTTTTCATTTGAGAGGTTTGTACCGTCGTATCCGCCAATAACGAATATCTTATCGTCAAGAACAGCAGTCGCGAAATTACTTCGGGGGTTGAACATATTTGCTATTTCCTGCCATTCGTCCGCCTCATTCAGGGGATCATATTTTTCTCCTTTAAAAATTACATTTCACTCGAAATCCAAGTTTAAGTGTTAATAGTTGCTTTATAAAATTGTCCACAAAAAACTTGCTCACCTGAACTGAGGCGATCGTACCCATCAAATCCGCCGATAACATACAAGCAGTTCCTGAACGCAACGAGGCAGACACCGGATCTGGGCACTCTCATCGGTGCAAAGTAGCTCCACTGGTTCGTCGTGACATCGTAGACTTCCGTAGAGTCGAGAATCTCGTATCCGTCGAAGCCGCCGACTACGTATACTTTGCCGTGCAACGCTGCTGCACTCGCATCCGACCGGTACCAGTTCATCGGCGCTATCAACTCCCACGCATTCTTTTCCGGATCGTACCGCTCGCAAGAGCTCAATCGCACCATGCGGTTGTTTCCTCCAAGTGCGTAGATCTTGCCGTCTGCGAGCAATCATCGTTTTATATGTCGTTTGCCAGTCTTTTGGAGAATAAAAGGGAGCTTACCGAGAATGCAGACGCTGACGTAGCACCTGGCGTGGTACATGCAGGCCTTTTCCGACCACTGTTTTGTGAGCGGATCGAAGCAGCGCACCTTGTTGAAGTGCTCCTTGCCATTGTAGCCGCCAATCACGTAGATCAGGTTGTTCAGCGTGCAGATGCCGTGATAAGCGCGTGGCGACACGTCCGCGTACGACGAGGGCAACCACCTGTCAGCTCTACACTCAAGAAAATTTTTAGAATAAGTGGCTCTGTTCTTAGAATCGTAGTTGTACGTTATAAGAAAGTACAATTTTTATATAATTCTAATATCCAATTTACATAAGAAAAGGTTAAACTAAAAATATAATGAAATAATATTTTATTAGAATTTGGAGAAAGTTTGTGAGAGTAGCGCAACATACCTAACGTCATAAGTCTCGACGAAATTGGTTGGTGAGCCGCAGCTCCAGCCACCAACGGCGAAGAGAATTTCGTAGGAAATTCGGGGCCTCGAAATTTCATCGTCAAAGCCCGACTGCAGGGACGGCTGATACTTCTTGCGGCGATCCTCAAAGTACGCCGACACCGACGCCAACACGTCTTTGCACTCCTTCGAATTCAGTGATTTTATTTTTTAATTGAACAAACTTCAAATTGACTAAATAAAATAAAATTAATTACTTCATTCTGAGCGGCGCTCCAGGGCCGAACTTCGTCGTTAAAGTATTGCGGCCACATGAGGCCGTATCGCACACAACGAAGTAGCCTAGGCAGATGAACTCTGCGTTCTTCCGGTCGTATCTCCACCCATGCCTTGATAGACTCAAATACGATCTCCTCGTTTCGCGCGTTAAGCTCGTCGTCGCGAAGAATCGGCTCAAGCTCTTCGTATGCTGTTTTCGAAACAAAGTATAGGGAATGGTGCTTTAAACGCGATAAAACGGATTCTGAGTTGCTTTACTTAATTCTTTGAACTCGGCGCTTTCTTGCAGGATTTCCTTGAAATTTCGACGCACGTAATTCCGCACCTTCTCCTCGAGATCGCAACAGAAGTAATGCTGAGCAAATTTGTAGATACCTAAAGCGAAACAAGAGCGTCGATTACATTCAACAAAGGCATTCGTAAGCACGTCTCACCAAGGCAGTTGTGGGGCTTGAGCTCTTTCAGGAGAAAATGGCAGCACTGCTGCACAACTCCGAGAACCTCGAGCCTATCGGCGAGTGTCAGCAAACGTTCGACGTTGTCGTGTGCGATCCTGCAGGAGCCTGTGTATGCATAGTCCAGCACGAAGCTGAGTACATCACTGGACCCGTCGACGTGGGCAATTTTACAAGCACCTTCGGCGGGTCTCAAGCTGTTGGTGAACAGGGCCTTGAAGTACGGACTCACTGCCGAGAGGATTATCCGGTGCACGGGGAAAACGCGACCGTCTGTGCATTGGATCGCGCCGTCGCATAGCTGCTCGTTCAACCTGGAAGAAAGGTGAAATTATGATAAGTTACAGAAATTTCTACGTGGTACATAACACGTGGTTCTTTATATAAATATACATACATAAATATACATCGTAGCCCTTTAAATCTCACAAAAATATTAAAAGTGTAGAATATAATATTAACAAAGGTAACTTTTGTATATTAAATAAATAAAGATATCTGAAAAAAAGCTCAATCATCCACTAGCGAAAGTCTGTCATTTGATTCCACTCTAACCTCAAGGTGACCTCTGACAAACCTGAGCTCCGACCAAGCAGCGGGAAACTGCATGGGTTTGTAGTTGGCGGGCAGGCACAGACACCTCTGCCTGTGCCTGCGCGCGCATTGCTGTTTTTCACGGCTGGCCGATCTCCTGGCGACGCGTCGATGCTGGCTGCCGTCGTTGCTCCCCCGTCGGTGGAGCCGCATCGAGCAGCTCGCGCCGGCGGCACCCGCGCCCTCCACCGGCCGCCGCCGCACCCCGCCCTGCTTCTCCGACTTCTTCCGCATCGTTCCGCTGGCCTCTATCATGACGCTTTTCAGGGATATAAGCGCGCTGGAGCTGGATCTTTTTTTTTTATTCAGATTTGAATTGGAGAGCGAGACTTGTTGTTGCTGGAGTTTTCGAGGTTGATGACGGGCCTCAAGCGCTCTTCTTTTTTGCTCTGCCTGAATTTCGCCAGGATTGCCCGCGTTCTCGATTTCGGCTCGATATTTCAAAAATTACTTTTGTAATTTTACATTTTTTAATAACTCAGTTTTTTATATTAAATTAAAATTAATAATAATATTAACAGTAAGATTTCAAGCAATAATACAAAAAATTATAAAATGTATATCATAATTGCAAGTATTCGTAAATGCTAAAAATGTGCAGAAAAATGTTTACAGTTTCATAAGCATTCATTAAGAATTATTTATCCTGAAACTGAAATATCTGTAATCATTTGAATTACGCGGCGAAAGAAACCTAACCTGACTTACATGCTGAAGTATATCTAACCTAAGCTTAGTTCTCAAAACGGATGGCGTCGAGCCGTCAAACCACGTGTTGAAAACATTTGTGCAGACATCGCGAGCGTGAATCAAATAGAAAACCTCTTTAATTTAGTTTTGAATATACCTTTTAGTTTCAAAATTTAGCGCTCACAATGCCGAAGTCAAAAAGAGATAAGAAAAGTAAGTTTACGACAATTGTTCATTAAATATTGATAAAAATTTAATTCCAAAGACATATAAGTAAGGTTAATATTTTGTTTGTATAATACAAATTTATCTGCTTTAATTACAGTTTCACTTACAAAAACCAGCAAGAAAGGTCTGGAATTGAAGCAACATATAGTTCGTGATGTCAGGGCTTGTGTTGAAAAGTACAAAACCATTATTTTGTTTTCTGTTGAAAATATGAGGAATAGTAAATTAAAGGATCTCAGAACAGAATGGAATGGAAGCAGGTTTTTCTTTGGAAAAAATAAAATTGTTGCACTTGCATTGGGGAAAAATGAAGAGGCAGAAGTTACAGATGGTATTTCAAAACTTTCTGAAAACTTAAAAGGCCAGTGTGGATTATTTTTTACAAATGAAAACAAAAAGAAGGTGACATATACTTACTCTTTTTACATTATTAAATTAAAAATGCATTTCATAAATTTAGTAAAACATTAAATCACAGTATTAATTGTTTTATAATCTAAATTAAAAATTAGGTTTTAAAATGGATGGAAGAATATGGTGAAGATGATTACGCTCGTTCTGGATTTGTCACAAATGAAACTGTTGAATTACCAGCTGGTCCCTTGCCAGATTTTGCACACAGTATAGAACCTCATTTGAGGAAGTTAGGGATGCCTACTTCGTTACAAAAAGGAGTAGTCACACTGTTAAAAGATTTTACCGTTTGTGAAGAAGGGCAAACATTAACACCAGAACAAGCCAGCATACTTGTAAGTTTCCAAAAGACAATATTGTTAAAATATATTTTCTATTAAATTAAATAAAAATTAAATAAAAATAAAAAATATGATAAATACTAACAAGGAGAGTATATGACATATGGGTAATGGATTTTCCTGTAACTTTGGGATATGTTTACTAATGTTAAAATATGAAGGAAGCCGCGTCCATTCGGCCTAACGCTCGATTTTTCAAAAGTTATGTGCTGTTTTAGTGAAAA
>JAWWEO010000023.1:3241517-3281623 GCA_035582975.1 Ormyrus labotus
ATTGAGTTTGAGTGATTATTTAATAATTATTTAAATAAAGAAAAATTTTAAAATAAACTGTTGATGTATATTTTCCTGCAGGCCATTCTGGAGAAAAACTCATAAAATAGAATCTGAACGTCTGTAAAAATTTCTCTCTAAGTGCTTTCTTTAAAAGATTCAGTTTCTATAGATTAACTAGAAATAATCTTTTTATTGGGATTGCAGGTATAATATTAATGTATTTAGTAATTACAATTTTACTAGGCGTTTTCCCTTTAGAACAAAAAGGAACGATTAAGCTTATTGAGTGGTAGGAAAAACGCAGGTATAATATTAGTGTATTTATTAATTACAATTTTTACTAGGGGTTTTCCCTTTAGAACAAAAAAGGAACGGTTAAGTTTGTTGAGTGGCGTTTATTTTTCTGTATCTAATAACATCTGCATATGTCCTGGGAAAATTTCGTAGACTTCTTTGAGTGCAGCTGTTGTCACCGGTCGGTCGTAAAAATCGGGTCTGGACAATATCTCTCTTTGAGTACTTATTTAGAATTATATTTCCTTTCTGGCCTTTTCTCTTACTTATTCTTAGAAATAGTTTTTTCGATCGCATTATCAGTTCACAAATAAAATTTAATAATGTTTTTAGTTTAATACTTAGTATTTAATATTCTGAATTTAAATATAACTTTTATACGTACTATTCGTTTATATAATCCTATCATTACATTAAAACTTAATTAAACTTACTTTAATATAACATATATATATTTAAAATTTATCTTAAAAATATGGTCATGTGCCTAATTAGTCATTTTTAAGGATGGTTTTGTCAAGCCTTCGGCTGTTAATGAGTTCGTTTTATTCTTTGCTTCATTTACGTGCAAAACGGATAGAGCAAACAAGCAGGACGTTACAGTGACAATTACATATTTAATTCTTTGAACATATTTGTTATTTGATCAATTCTTTGATTCTTTGATTCAATAAAATCATTTCTGACCTAATAAAAGCATATTTTGATTCAACTAAAAATGAATTATTTCAAATGATTAAATATGTAATTGACACTATATGATTACCAATTTCATTGATTCAATTGCAATTGAAATTGAAATGAAATTTTTTTTCTCAGTTTACTTATTATGGTACTTCGATGTTTAACAAAAACATGTTTTTTTTAAAAAAGCTTATAAGTCCCAAATTAAATGACTGCTCTTTTGCTTACTCATAGAGAAAGCTTTGGAACGGTGAAATTTTTCGAATCTCATTTTTACGTAAAAGCATATTTCTAGGTTCAAAGAGTCCAAAAAAGTAGTTTTTAAAAAATGTCCAGACGTACATATTTATGTACATATGTAGCTTCTTCTTAACTACTTTTAAACGACGCCGTGAATACGCTTCAAATTTCGGACACAAGTTTCATTTTATTTTTGTGAGGAGGCTTGAAAATTTCAAGCTCTTCTATAGATTATTTTTTGTTTTATCGTCAATTTTCGAGTATTGAAAAATTTAATTTTTGAAAAATTTTAATGATAGGATTGAGATGTTTCAATCGAACAAAAAACATTTTAAAGAGCATAAAAATACCTATAATTTCAGAGAAAAAAAATTACTTTAGTTCTTATGGTTCTTTTATTTTTGACAAAAATGTGTTTTTTTTTTAAAAGATAATAAAACTCAGAAAAAGAGTCCTCTTATAAGGAAATTATTTTCCTCTAAATTCAATCCGCTCATTATAAATAGCTCTTTCCTTTCATATCAAATAAAATCTTTTTGAATCTTTTTGAAGCAAAGGAAAATCCTCTCGTAATCAATCATGATTACTTAATTTATCAATATTGCTTGTTTATGAATACATAAAAATATTGTCAAGATATTTTAATTAGCTAATTTTATTCAAATAATGTTTAAAATAGTTCGGAAGAAGCTGTGTGTGCCAATGAATTGACAGTGTTTTTCTAATATGTGTGTATTTGACAGGAAGAAAAGATGCAGAAAATGCTCTCTGGTCTGCGGAGAGAAAGAAGACTGCACCGCCAAGTTATGTTTGAAACGCACTTAATTACCAGTCGGCGTCTTTAATAAAATATGTTAATCTTAATGCCAAAGCTTTTCAATTAATATAAAAATTTTTTTTTAAATATTTATTACCATCAAACCAACATCCATGCAAAGCTTTTAAGCTCTACCGGCATCCTCTTGAGACATGCATTTCATGTATGCGTACCCTTCACGACTTCCACAATCAAGTTTAATGTGCAAAATCTTAACGTCTTCACCATCACAATTGTTCAAGTATGGCATCATTTACTTTTGCTTCCTAATCTTCTTAAAAATCACTAAAATTTTTTAAACGCTGTTATTAAGAAATGTTAAATAAATTTATATAAAACAGCTGCAAAAAGACTTACACATCTGGATCGAAGATAATATTTTTTACGATCTTTTTATTATTTTTTTCATACTACTTTAACTTTATTGGTAGCAAGTTTCCGATAAATTCTAGCCAGAATTCTAGATTCCAGATAGATCAGCTAGATGGAATCTACTTACAATATTGTAAGGGGATTCTAGCACAAGTATAGAATATAGCAGAGCCTTTGTGCATGCGCTGCAATGTCAAAAGTGTCTAATTTTTAATATTTTATTAAAGTAAAAAAATATAAATAATGCAATAATTATTCGGTAGAACAAAAGCAGCATTCTGAACTGAATTTAAATTTTATTAAAATTGAATGAAATAAATTTATTAAATAATTATCACTTTATTTCTATTTTTTATATAATTATATTAAATACTATTATGATTAATAATTTTTTAGGTAATAATTCACTTAAATAAAAACTACAAAATATAAATACATGTAATAATTGTTCAATAAACTTATTTCAGACAATTTAAAACAATTATTAAAACTTATAGTCCGGTTCTACCGATATTATCGGTAGAATTCTTGTTCTTTGTATGAAAATTCGTATGGAAATCTAGCGAGAATTTTATTAATGAAATCTAACTAGAATGTCAAAATCTACCTAGATTTTAGCAATATTATCGAAAATTTGCTACCAGGGAAAAAGAAACATTTAATCCGATGTATTTCGATATCCGGCAAGTATTTTAAGACTTTGTATACCTATGCCAACTTCCATTCCGTACAAAGTTTTTATCCAAAATTCAGAGTCAATATTAATCTTTTTAAAAAGCACCTATAATCTAAAGCTTCCGTATGCCGTCTCAAGTATTATTTACTTTCAAATAAATTTTTAGGTTTGTCTATTGAGAAGCGACGCCAACGACTGTTGGGGTAAGTTTACTAATATATTTGATTGTAAAATTTTAATTGTTACAAAAATAGTTTAAAGTCTAAAGTTTCTTTACGTCTTTACAAGCATTTGTTCATTTCAAAATCATTTCTCAAACCGGACTATCAGGTATCTACGCCAATCTTCAATTGAATAAATTTTTATTTTATCTTTACTGCTGAATTCCAATCCGTCCAAAAGGAACTTTTTATCCAACATTTTTTTAACTGCAGTAAAAATTTTAAATTTAAGTGTAACTGTGCCTTCTTTGTTACTTCTGTTCAAATACATTTTAATCGGTCAGAAAACAATATTTAATCTAAGGCTTCTTTATACCTCCGCAAGCAGTTTTTATTATAAAACTAGAATATAGATAATGTCTAAAATTATTTAAATTATAAAATAAAAGGACAAATGAAAATACAAATTTTTTTAATCACAAATCTTACATTTTATTTATCTTAAATCTTACAAAATACTTTAAAAATATACAACTTATATTTTAATAACGTTTTGTCATTTTGCGAGCCTATTTCTTAACTGGAAGGTGGATGTCCAAGAATCAAATTACAAATAGATCATCTGACTAATTGTATATTTTCATAAGATGCAAGTATGTGAACTTTTGTATCTGCTATCACTATTCTCGTTTCAGTAACGTTTTCAATGCTGAACTTTGTTTTTCCATCTTTTCCTGCTAAGCGACCAATAGCTCTCGACAGATTATCACCTTTTAAACTACGTTTTACACCTAGCGCCTCAAATACTTAATTTAATAATATAATATCTAGACCCCGCAGATCTATGTGCGTCTTCTACTTCAAAGCTGCAAATAACTGCGAAATATTTTTAGTTTTCTACTCAGAACGCAAAGCAATTGTGCAATAAATTGATAGTATCAAAATTATCAATTACGTACTGGCATAAAGAAGCATTGTACTTTCAATAGGATTGACAATTTTCATGTCACTCAAAATCTAATTGTCGACATCATGACATACTGGAAAATGACCGCTGTAATATGTAATTTTGTTTAAAAAAAAAGTTTTACGCCTAAATTTTTAAATAATCACATTCAAAGTTTTGAGTACACTGCATCAGAAAATTCCAATATGTCTCCTATTATTTAATTACATAAATTAAAAGATGATAATTTCAAAATGTCTACAGTTTAATTTTCATGTTTGTGCTTATAAGGTGCAAAAAACTAAAGTATTTAGATTTGTTAAATTTGTTCATTTACCGTTTCTGCATTTTTGTTATGCACAAAAAATAGAAATAAGCTGTACATTGTTATAAGCTGTTTATTTCGTAATAAGTTTATAAGTTTATTTTTGTACATTCAGGTATCTTATTTTACACAATTTATTTACAATTACTTAAATTATTTAATTTAATTTTTCGTATAAAAATATAAATAATATTGTATTTGTACATAGTATATAAATAATAGACTGTGGTATCGAAAGTTGTATAATAGCTATTCCACTGATTCCGCGTGAATACTTCATCAGATCTACGCGTTTTTAGGAGAGCTGTTGCTCTAAAACGGTAAGAGTTCGAGCTACACTACTAGCGATATACCTCTCAGTGCATGTAGCGCTTTTTCATTTTCTTACAACTTTATCAAAATTCTATTTTGAAATATAAAATTATGTATAAAAATAGAAAATTATATATAAAAATAAATATAACATTATATATAAAAATAGAAATTTAAGTTAGTATAGAAGTATAGAAACTAAAGTTTTTAGGAAATCGAAAGGGTTACACTGCGGCTTTTTTTGGAGGTGGTCTGAAAGTACCGATCACTACTGCGTGATCTCTTTCGTATGGTTCCAAGGTGATTTGTTCTTGAGGTTTTAGTTTATCAGCTATGAGTTTCTTTACCTCTGCTGCGAAGACAGCTTCTGGTTGTGCCGTCGAATCTATACAACTGGCCTGTAATTAAAAAATTGCAACGTTTAAAACTGCTTTGAAACTTTAAAAAAAATTTGGAAAAATTGTAGACGAATATGTGAAAAAGAGTTTAAGCACAAAAACATAAATGAATTTTGTAAAGTATAATCCTACTGTTTTTTCTTCTACATAATTATACCACTGAGGTAAACATAGATTATATAAACCAGTTTTGTTTTATGCATAAACGGTTAAGTTAAAGATAATAAATAAAACCCACCTTAATTGAGATAACAAAATGACCGCCGTTTTTAAGGAAGTACTGTGCATTCAAAGCGACAATCCTAGCCTGATCTGGTTGAGCGACGTCTGCGAAAATTGTGTCTACCATACTAACTAACATTCTGTATTTATGAGGATGTCTAGCATCTTCAATTATAGGGATAATATTCGTCCGTTTTTTGGCAACGTTTAATAAATCTCTTCCTGATCTATGTGAAAATTCTACAGCATATACAAGACCCTCCTAAAATAATAAACAGATATTGTTAACAAATTAAACGTTTAAAAAATACTATTAACAGATTAAACAAAAAAGTTTTATGCTCATTGTTATCATGTGAATTTTAGGATGCTAAAATTTATGAATAAAATAGTTCACAATTGATACTATAGGACTTTGATATCAAACTGATAAGATAAACTAGCTTGACTCTAAAGTCTACATGTGAATTGAGATAATATTTAAAGATAAAACTTACGGGTCCAACAATATCTGCTACATGAGATACAGTTGTTCCAGAAGCTGCTCCAAGATACAAGACTTTACTTCCAGGAGGCATGTGAATTTGGTCTACACCACCAAGGATAGCTGCAGCCAGCTTTGATCTGAATGGGTTCCAGACCCTGTATTCAGTTTTTTCTCCATTTAATCCCTGTAAAAAAGTATATCATTTATGAACCCAAACATAGAATTTTGATTAAGAACTATTTAAGATAAATATGGATATAGTGTATGTCAATTGCATTTGCAAAATAAAAAATTAATTTCACACATACACCTATACTACAAAACTTATTTAGCATAACTGTTCCACTGACATGAACATAAATTACTCAAACCAGCTCTACTGTATGCATACTTCAAGCTTCTAAAAAATAAAACATACTTACATCAACACTGATTCTTTTCTCTCCATAAACTTCAGATCCAGGTACTAAATTTAGAGTTACAAGTGCATCCTCCTTTCCTCTAGCAATGAAGACTCCCTCGTGGCGATGGGGTTCAATAACAACAGTTTTGCCTCCCTTAAAGCCACCTCCTTTTGCTCCTCCTCGACCCCCTCCACCACGGCCACCTCCACGACCTCTGGGAGTACCTCCACCACGGCCACCTCCACGACCTCTAGGAGTACCTCCATCAAAGCCTCCTCTGCCACCACCACCTCCGCGGCCACCTCTGCCACCACCTCCTCTAAAACCACCACCGCCACCACGAGGAGAAAATCCTGAAAAAAATAATCGTTGAATCTTTTTTTCAAAATATATGAATTAAATTATTGAACGTTTTATTTGAAATATACGCTCTTGTTGAAATGCAAAATTTATGTTAAAATCTGCACTGTGTGAGAGCGACTTTAATCTTGCAAATCTTTGACACCAAACTAATAAAGTACACCAGCTTGGCTCTAATACTTTGCATCATTAATCAATTTTATTTTATTAAAAACCAAACATTAATTTAGTTGACTGGTATTCTGTAAATAAAATAATAACTATTCTTTTCTACAACAATGAGTCTTCTTAAACAAAAATAAACAAAACACCTCATAAGAATTGGTTTAATATTAACCTTTAAATTGCTAAATGTTTGTTTACATCTGCTTCAAAACAAACCTACAGATTTAAAAACGTAAAAATAAAAACAAAATACTTTTTAAATAGACTTTTTACTATTCCTTTAAATTATTAAATTTTAAGTAAAGCATTGAAGTTAAGTCAATGTGATCGATTTTGCAATTTTATCTGATATAAACCAATCACGCTTTTTTTACATATAAACAAAAATTAGTAGACTTTATTTAGAAAAAATAAGCGATTCTCACCTGGCTTTCCCATATTTTGTCACAGACTTTTGACCGAAGTACTAAAAATATAAAATTCGCTGCTCCAGAGAGACGCTCATGCGAAACACGTGTGCGCAATTGCCATGCCACAGGGACACAGCCTGTTTTCACACAGCGCTTTTAGATGTATATATATAGCTTTTTCTACCCGTCCAAAAATACCGACTCCAGCGAGATGCTCGCTGCATCACCGACGGCACCTAACTTTATTTATTCATCCGAGGGGGGCGCACTCCTATAATATCGCGGCGATATTCCGCGATATACACTATCCTAGAAAAGCCTCGCTGGCGCGCACAGATGTCGCGTGGACCGCCAAAAAGAGCGAGAAGAGCAGCCGCCAGGCAGTAGCAGAGAAAAGCCAAGCGCTTCGACTCGGCACATTATTTTCCAGTTTCGATGCGGTGGCTTGGACAAAGGCGATCCGCTCATCACCCCTGCCTTCCAGGTAAACGACTCTACCATTACCGTCGTTTGAATCTCCTGTAAGGCGCACGGAAATAATACAGCAAATAATTATCATCCGCGGCATTGACCTTTCGGAGCCTCCCCTGGAATGGCGCGCGCCTTCGATCCGAACTCGATGTTCTCTTTTACCGCATAAACCGCATTGCGTCCTCTCATTGTAGGAGTACGTCGACTCTTTTCCTTTCTTTCGTTTAAAATTTCGATTTTTGAAAAAAACTTGGATTTTGCCGGCGCGAGACGGGTTGGTTGGGGACAAGGGAGCTTTCAGTAGTAGCAGAAGAGCCTACTATTTTGGGACGAGGCAGCGTTTGACAGAAGTCAGCGCGCGGGGCAATCGATGCGATTCGGCGCGATTTGACGGGATTTTTTTCTCGACGAGAGCCTTGGCATTTGAGTTCGGTATTAATAGACCGAGAAAAATCAATCTCGGCTAAATGGGCTCGAGGGTTAAATCGATTTTCGGCTGAGCTTCATTGTCACTGCGCGTGATTAATAAACTCTGCTGGAATGGCTATAGTCGGTTGATTTCAAATATATGGTATGTAGGATAGTTTACATAACTTGCTGTATAAGTTTAAAATCGAAATACCTGAGTGGGCATATCTTTGTAGTGCAATTGCTGTGCAGTTTTTGTGACTGAAGCTTACATCGAAGAAAAGTTTGGGTAATATTTCACTTAAAACATTGGATATTAATGTAAATAAAATTACCTTTTTGTTAATTACTTGGAAATTAAGCAAACTTAAGTTATTAGTTTATTCTTTTAATCAAGAGATGCTGTGTATTGCTTTTATTAGAGGGCAAACTAATTATTTGTTGCAAACTTGTTATCATTTATTACCTTAATAGTGCCTGTTATCTCCTGTAATTGCTATAGCAGCAGTTTTTTTCCAGGTGTATTCTCCTTTAAAGAAAGATGCCAACCGTTTGAGTGAATAGAGCTTAGAAGATGGAAGTGAAGTGCAGAAGATTTATGATCTGAAAGAGACCAATCATGGTTTTAAGTCCCGCTTACTGGGTGATAATTTAAGTTCCTGTGTGATTTTAATCTTTAAGATAAATAGGAGAGCATGGAGGTTAACAATGTAGGAGGCAAAAGTTCCATATATTTGATGATACCGTTTCGAAAGCTGTGCATAATTACAGTTTCGATACCACTTGCCACTTTATTGTTTTGCTTTGTGACAGCTTATATATATCAACAAGATGATATCCACGAGACTCATTGTCGGGTAAATTATTTTATTAAATAAATTTAGTTTATTTAACTAAAATATTATAATACCTAAATATTTATAAAATCAAATTTATAAAAAAATATTTTTATTTCATAAAAAATAATTTTAATAAATAGTTTAAAAATTATTACACAAGTTCAAAATTCCTTAATTTATAAATACAATTACATTTATACTACTTTAAATTGATTAGTGATTTTTAACATAAATATTTTTAAAAATTAATAAAGTGATTCTATTTATGTTTATAGGTCTACAATGTTCTTCCGTCAATATCAGCTATTACTGGGGTATCGCCTCAAAGATACTTGTGGCGCGTGAGCATAGCTCTGCACATTGGACCACGTCTTCTGATAGCCAGCGTTTATTACTCGTTCTACCATAAAATTCTCAAAACCATTGAGGATGTGCCTAAAAGATTACAAGGATTCAAACTTCTAAATCTTTGTTACTGGCTCAACATTGCAGAAGTTGCTGCTTTGTGTGGTGTTACCTATATTTCCAATAAAGAAAATTATGGTAAGTTATCATTTTTTAAATATTTTGTCAAAATATATAATTAAAATATTAAAATCTTTTACAGCGGTGCACGAGAAAACCTTTATAGTGTTCATGATAAGTTCTCTTACACATATGCTGGTAGCCGTAAGATTGGGTCGCCTAGTTACGCCAAATGCACAAAGTCTGCAGTACAAACAAGCCCTTTTCACAACGAGCATAATCAGCACTTTCGGCCTTATAGTTTTCTTCTTAAAGCATCGATTACTGTGCCATGATCTGGGTAAGAAGTTTGAAATATTATCATTTAATGCTAATATTAAAATAAGAAGTTGGAGTTAAATTAGAATGATTTTTCTGGACGTATGTTGAAAATATAGTATTTTCTGCTCTCCGGCCGGAAAGCGCCAACTTTCTTGCTGCTGCGCGAAACGTAGTTGTCGCTTTCCGGCGACGTCGAGCAGAAAAATAGCACTTGACTTCGCCTCGGTCGACAATTACATGTGATCTGAAACATTTCTTATTTTACTGGCCTAGGTATGTAATATGCTATTTCGTACCTCTAGGTCATAAAGTTCTAGTTTACCGCCGCACGGAGATAGTAACGTCCCAAGACCTGATTCCGCATACGAGAGGTCGAACAGTTTTACGGCCGGAGTGCAAACAATATTTTTCGATAGAGTATCCGTAAAATTCCACAAAAACAATCTGTAAATTCGGATTTTACGGATACACTATCAAAAATAATAATTTATTTTTTGAGACATTTTGAAATAAGTCAAGTGTCTTTTTCAAGCTTTTGAAAAAGGTTTTTAGTAAATTAATCACATGTCAAAAACAAAATTTACGGCAAACCTTATCATGAGTCCATATTTTGTATCGCGATAGGAACTTTAAACGAGAGAGTCCCAGCATACAAAAGGGGAACTCATGATAAGGTTCGCCGCAAATTTTATTTTTAAAATGTGTTTAATTTACTAAAAAACTTTTTCAAGAGCTTGAAAAAGATACTTGACTTGTGTCGAAACGACGTGAAAAATAAATTATTATTTTTTCTACATAAGTCCAGAAAGATTTTAATTTAACTCCTTCTAATAAAATAAAAAGTAATTTTTTCAATCAATATAATAAAAGAAGGAAAACATTACTTTAAAAAGTTTTCAGTTATACTAATGAAGTAATCAATCTTTTTTAGTTTATTAGAATTTAGCTTAATATTATTTCTAAATTTGAACAATCGTATTAATTTATTATTTCTGCTATTAGCGTTTAGCTGGTTTTCTCTTTGTGAGTACGTGATAGCTTCGGCGAATATGGCATTTCATGCTACTGTCATCTGGGATTTTCCTTCGGATCAGCTGGTTGTAGGAAACGGTTTACATTTAATAAAAGTGGATTAAGCGTAGTAAAATAAGATTTTACATTCATCGTCTTAAAGATAGTTTTCACTAAATCTGATTGTCTGCTGCACGTAATGTTTTGAAGCAATGTTGCAATTTGAAATTCTACGTAAGTTTACAAAGTAAATGTGAACCTTAAATTATAAAATTATGATTTGAAATTAATCACGATGTTTGCAGCAGGCACGGATCTCTGGTGATGATCTTTGGTACTTGATGATGATAAAGGATGGTGCAAAGGTCTTTACTGTCATCAGTAATAGCAAAAAGTTATAGTAATAATTATTAGCAAAATATGTACGGTAATTTAAATTTATAATGAATAGTTCTAATGCTTAAGTTATTTCTAAAGTAGGAAATTTGAGTTTATCTACAGTGTAATGCAAAGTCTGAAAAGAAAGCTGAAGAAAGTAAGCAGAGATTTTTGAATAAGAATTCTAGTCCGATTCATTATTCTAGTCATACTTAAAGTTTTCTTGGCTTTAAATATCTTATTTGAACCAATGTAGATGCTATTTTTTGAAGATTCTGTTCAACTGATCTCAGAATTCTTTTTATTTAATCACTGAATTCAGTAAATAGAGATTGGCATTGCATATCATATCATCAGAATCAATAATTTTAAACTGCAGACATCTACAAAAAATTCAAAGTAAATTATGATGAATCTGACAGTTAACAGTTTGAATAAATTTGTAAATGACAAAAATCAGTTAAACTGGTTTTTGCCATAACCAAATCTCAAAGTGGCAAATTTCCTTCAGATCAAAAAATGTTTGTGATTGTAACTAATGAAAATTGCTTTTAATTCTCTTCGAATATTGTGCTCATTTTTTAATATGTTGTTCATCAAGAGCATTTTTTTTAATCTTATTTAATGTTGCTCTATTTGTGTTCCCATACGGTATGCTTAACAGCGACGGGGGTCGTCGGTGTGTTTTGGTCAATTATCCAAAACATTTGAAATGTTACTTTTTAAAAGTCCAACATTAAAAATAATAAACAAAATTTCTTGCGGCATAGAATATTTTACATAATTACTCAGGCATGAAATAGCCCTCATTTCACGCTAAAAAGTAGCGTAGAAAATCGAGCATTTTAAGCGTTTAAGAAAAATTTTTGTCACAGCGGGGCTTACCGGACAACAAAGTCACGATTTGAAATGTGCGATCATCTATCCAACTTTCTAAAACCAAAAGAGGGCTTTTCATGCCTTCTTTGAAAAAAATACGGGTTGACTCGGGAAGACAAGCTATTTCAGACTCGGGTGAGGTTTTCAGCACTCGACTCCGACTCGTGCAGAACACCTCACCCTCGCTAGAAATCGCTTACTTTCTCCCCTTGTTGCACAATGTACTATTATTTATGATGGTGAAATGAAATGAAGTAATAACTTTTTTTTTCACTATTACAGTCTAATTATAAAATAAATCTACTATAAGTTTTAATTGAACAGCATATTAAAAAATGAGAAAATTGGCAACTAATTTTTTTGGTACTTTTCTTGTAAACAGAATATAGTACGCCGATTAAAGCATTGAAGACTTCCTTGGTCTTTGTTTAGCGGTAAACCGATTAATTTTGCAAAATTTCTCATATTTCCTTGTAATTCAGTTATTTTTCGATAGAAGTGATAATTCAGAAATGTAATGGTATGGTCACAACTTGAAAAGTACCGTGATAATGAGAATAGCGAATTATGATCAAATAACGTTGTAAAAAATGTACCGAGCTCTTAGAAAAATTCTGTAACAAGTAGTACATGATATACTCAAAAACTCCAAGTTATTAAAAAAGACTTAAACATTTGTCTTAGTTAGTTTTTAAAGTTTTTGTAGGGTTCGGTACGACTCAACTATGTATGTATACATACTGTACTATATGTATAGTTATATTCTAGTGATAAATCATTTTAGGAATCACTAAGCTTGATGTGAACCTGTAGACGTGTGGCACTTGCAATTTGGCGGTATCGTTTTTGCACATTTTTACACATACAAATTTATACTGATAGGAAGGTTCTATATTTTGATAAATACAATTAATTTTTTTAAATGTTTTGTTTAAATTTCACTGAAGATATCTGATGGCATTTGTAATAATTGAAATGAAAATTTAATAACAGCTGCGGCACATTGTCCTTTACGAAAAGAAATTTGTTTACTTAAATGCTACATGAATTAAAGGACCGATAAATATCTATTTATAACGCGTGTTTCAAGAAAACCAAATAAAAATGTTTGATAATTAAATTGATATATTAGTATGATATCATAAATTTAACAATGGAAATTTTAACATGTCTAGCTGAGTGTTGATGGTAAAAATTTTAAAATAATGGGTTTTTTATCTACATATATTAATATGTAATAAAAATGCAAAAGCATTTAAAGCAGCAAGTGATTATAAATGTCATGTATGTTATATTTATAATCTGTAATCGGTAACGGGTTAAAGACTCGTTGCAAATCAGAATTTATTGAGTTCGTAACGCCGTCAGATATTAAAAGGTGCCAAGTGATGCACTAAAAACTAATGTAAACGCATAATTTACGTTTTCCTTATTATATGTAATCGTTAAATGCGCATACAATTTTGAATTAGATTTACGTTTTTATTGATAGTTTGTTAAACGATTTTTAGAAAACGAACACAGAATAAAAGGTTTTCTATCGTTCTTTATTCATTGTCGATCTTCCATTTTTTAGCTTTTGCAGCAATTTTTATAGATTCTAGTTTTTACATAATTTTTCTAGATTTTTAAAATCTTCCATTCTCATACTAATGCTTTTTACTGCTGCAAGTATATTTTCAAATTGTAGTATTGCGGAAATACTACATTTTTAAGTCGTTTTCAATTGAATATATTTTTAAGTAATATATATTTTTACAATTTTTTAGAATATATATTTACGTAGAAATTAGCCGAAAGCGTGTGTGTCAGTACTGTTTGATCGATGAAGAAACCGAACGATAGTTTTGATTTTTTAAATCTCACTAGTTTAAATTTAAATATATAGAATTAGGCAATAAGTATAATCGCCATTCCGAATAATACAATAGCAGCTCCTTTGCACACTTCCTTTTTTATCATTTATATCTAAAGTTTTTGGAACGGACAAATTAGTTTGTTAATAGTTTGTGTTTTTGATTTTGTCTTGCGTAGATGATATATTTATTTCTGCATCACGTACAAAAAGTAAAAAGCGAATGTAAAGATTCAGGAGGTTCAACTCCTGGTTGTGAAATACTATATGGAAAGTTCGAAAAACGTATATTGATTTCTGAGCAATCGTTCAATGATCGATTGTCAGTAATTGCTTTAAAAAAATTTTTAAGGGTATTATAATTCAATTATGAATATTTTTATCTAATGTTTAAAATGTTATCTACTTTAAAGAAAGTAAAAAAGTTCTTTTGAATTCAATAAAATGGTGTACTTCTATTTTAAAATTATTTAAAAAAAATTGTTTTTCCCTAAAATATTGTTAACATCTAGTAGCATGAAATGGAATAGAAATTACATTAAAATATGTCGATTTAAGTAGTTAAAAAGTTTTTAAATATTATTTGCCAATATAAAAGAAATTGCATTTAATAAATATAATTTAAAGTAGTTATTTATAAAAGTTTTAGTTTTATATTTATTAGATGTACAAATAAATTCTGCTTTAAGTATTTTTTTTTTTTTTTTTTTTTTTGTTTTATTTAAAATACTCAATCCAAATACAATTTTTAATTAATATAGACACTGTAGGCTTTCAAGCCGATCGAAACTATTACGGGTGAACGTTACTCTTTTCATTTATACGCCGTTTGGCGAAAAAAATCGAAGAAAAGAGTATTTTTTTGACATGGACGAAGTGACATGACTAACAATATTAAAGCACGACGAAGCTAAAACACATTAAAATTTCGCGGTCTTGCATCCCATAGAGGATGTAGCTCATAGAGAACTGCAATGGGAAATTTTATAGAGTACTTTCCTGACATTGCACGACGAAATTACTACTTTTTTCGCTCATTGCAAAAAAGCTTAACAGAGCATTTTCAAAATAAAGATGAAGCGCAAAAAATGGTTAATGAATTCATAGCTACCAAATATCAAACCTGTACATTGACAAAAGGTAGTAGAAGTCAACGATAACTAACTATATTAATTAAGATTTGTATTTGGTTTGAGTTTTTTAAATAAATAAAAGTTGTAAAAGTATTCTTCCATATTTTTTTTTTATTGCGTAAAACAAATTTGTAAAAATTTAAGAAAATATGTAACATATCTTTATCTAAAATATTAAACTTATATGCAAAATTAGGTACAAATAATTTGTAATCACTACTTTTATTTTAATGTAATAAAGTAACTGCAAAGTCTCTGCTTCTACAATCAATCGAAATGTAAGAGTATACAGTGTAATAATAACAGTGATAAATGCATATAATAAAGGTGATAAACAATCGAGAAGATTGACTCATTATATAAAAATAGCATTTATTTTGATTCTAATATTTTCCTTGCATATATTGTCTCCACTACGAAAGAATCAAAAAATGTAAAATAAATAAGGTGCGATTTTTCTCTGATTCTGTAAGAATGAGACCATACTTTTCTCTCTAAAAATAAAACGCAATGAAATCGAAAAATGAGTTGTTCTTTTTACAAAAATCCAAACTTAATCATTTAAGGGGATATTACACCATTGTCTCCTTTATTTGTAAAAATATATAACCCTTGTGAAAGTGCATTTTTTGTCGCATTTTTGTACGTAGAATATAAAAATAAAGTTCATTTTGCCCCTACACGTCAGGATTTTTTTCAATCGTCAAATTCATTTAAAGAGAAAACTGTATTTTTCACATTTTATATAAATTGAATTATTATCATACAGTAAAGTCATGCAGATTTGTTATACGTTTTTTAACAAAACATCGTACATTTATTCAGAATAAAGCAATAGATGTTGTAATTATAATTTATTTGCGCATAAATAAATAAATTGAAATGTTGGCTAAACGTAAAATATTGCGGAAGTCATATTCTGGAAGTTTTGCGTGTATCAGGATTTTTCGCAGTCGAAATGTAGTTTCAGAGCCACCTCTGACGTACACAATGCAGCTGCTGTTTTAGACGCTGCTGATACGATAATCCATTTTAGCGGTGGAACCTTCTGTGGAGTTACATGGATACATTTTCTTGAATGTTTCCAGTACCTGTTTAGTAATATAGAGCTTGATGTCAAATTTGTCTGGTAAAGAATTTATCAGATTAGTTCTTCTGGTCTGATAAATTCTTCGGCTGATCGAATTGGTACGACAAACTCTTTTTAAAAAACCTCCAATCCCTTACCTTTGATCTTATCTCCCTACATCTGTTTGCATCTATTCTAACATCACAAGATTACCTATGATTTGGACCACTGCAACTTGCATATAGGTCAGAATGCGGGTTTCTATACATTATTAATTATAATTAATAGAGATGAGATTAAAGACAGTAACTTTTTGTAATCAGGTGAAATAACTATTACTGATTGGCCTTTAGAATTATTAGTGAGTTTTGAGTGCGTTTTTATTACTGTTTTTGATGGTGTAAAACTTTAAACTATTATCTTTGTATTTTTTATAGATACCTTGAAAAAAATCTCGATTCAGGTCGAAACGTCATTTTTTTAATTGGTTTTAAAAAACTAAAATTATCTTAACAGAAAAAACCAGTAGTAATCATTTGACCTGACTATTGATTATGTATTTTTTTAAAATCTCATTTAATGTCGTTCTATTTGTGCTCCCATACGGTGTTTAACAGTGACGGATTGATTAAAGTTGTCGGTTACTTTAATGAAAAAACACGAAAAAGTTATGTTTTATATTTTTAAAAAATAGTAGAGCGAAATCTACACTCACACTAGAAACATTTTTTGCACTCGCTTATCTGAAAAAGGACGATGTACTGTATATGGTTCATGGTTTTGCCTAGAATTTATAACATTCTAATCGTTGCGATTCTTGAATTTGAAAAGAATTAAATCATAAAAAAGGACGTTCATGATGTACATAAAATGTGCCTCGATCGAAACGTGGACTTTTAAAACCCCTGCCATCGCGTAGAATATGAAAAAAAACATGCACAAAAAAATGGCTCTTTTGATAAAAAATGTAATATATATATTATAAAAATAACGTATGAACGTATCATTCATTTAATTAAATTTTTACAGATAATTTGAAGGGGACACTTTTAAAGGTGCAACGACCCCTTAATTTATGCAAAATGGACTGAACACGCTTTGGTTTCTAATAATTTCCCAGTTTCCACCCGTCTCACGTTCATTGAAAAGGGTCATTAGTCCACTCATTGGAACATGCAGTGCAAAGAATTTTTTTTCTAACGAGGATGACAATTACTGAGATCGAGTTAATTTCGAGGACGCTCAGGACGTACAGCAAGTCTTGTGGCACGGTGTACTATTTCATATTTAATTAAAATCATAAACTAACATAAAACGCATTATATAATTAACAATAAAAAATATCAATTATACATAATATCTTTTAATAATACATATAATAAATATATTTACACTTTCTGTCGTTAAATCTTACATCGAAAATCACACGTAAAAAAGTATCTGCATATCAAATAACAAATAAATCGACAATCGTCTTGAACATACGAACAGTCCATCACGCCAATTGTCCATCCAGCCATTGTCTTTCCTTACTCCGAGTGTAATGTCGAAATGCTCTCTCGTCTCAATCGCTATCGTCCGTGTTTCGAGGTGCTCTCGTTAAAGGTCGCCTGCTGTCCTCGTCGGAACCGTAGATCACTTCCTCGTCGGAATCGTTTATCATGGAAAATGAAGGATTGTCCTTCGTGATTGAGGAATCTGAAAGCAAATTCGAAGAAGTATAAATAAAATAATTTTTTTCTTTAAATTAATTGATATTGAAATCTTTTTAAAATAAGTTGTATTTTTTTTATTTTTAGATCGAGTATAGGAAATAGTGAAAATATTTGATGTGTAACTAGAATTAATTTTATATCAATAAACCGTTCATTATGTTTTTAATCAAACAAATTAGGTGTATTATACCTATTATTATTACTTTTTTATTTTTTAATATTTAATTAGTAAAATTGAAAATATTAGATCAAAAATAGAATATTTTGTTTCAAATGCCCATTTCAAATCCAATTACGTTTTTTATGATTCTTTCAATTTGTATGAAAAAAAACGTAATATTTTGCAAATTGGACTCTTTCTTTTTTTTTTATGCAGTATAGCTTTAACCACGTCCTTAAATGTCCTTAAGCATCATTAAAGTTCTTACGTTGACCGTAAACTTGTTGTACTCCAGGAGAATACACGTACGCCATTGTGTACAGATAGAAATTAAGAAGTCCGTAAAGGGCCATGAACTGGGCTGACGTTCTGTAGTGCGTCGAAAGTCGGGAGGCAAAGCTGTCCTCGAGCACTCCAGCTCCAAACTGTCGCGCCGTCACCAGCGACGACACTCCAATTACGATCGCAACGAATAATGTTAAGAACCTCAGTCGAAGATCTGAAGAGGCAGGAGAGTGAAAAAAGTATTTGTGAAATCGAATGAAAAATTGACGAATAATAAAGAATATTACCGAAATACGGCATGGAACGCAGTTCGCTGTACGCTCGCAGAATTAATAGTAAGAGATATGCGATGTAGCTTCCGCCGACTGAGAAGAAGAACACTTTAAATCCCTGATAAAAAAAAAAGTTTGTTCATTAATGCGTTCGTGATGTTAAGTAAGTTGTTTTATTAGTTTTTGTTAGTGAATAAGGTATTTTTAATAATTAGAAGGTAAAGTATAAATATATTTACAACAAAATTGGAAAAATCTCGACAAAATGGTATAAAGCTTCAAGTAAAGTTTATTATTTAAAAAAATATAGGTGCTGCAAATTGTAACCTTGATTTTCAATTTAAATGTGATTATTAAAAAAGTATTTCTTAAATTTTAAATTTCTTCCAATAATTATGAAAAAAAAAATGCATATTTCAATACTACAAAAAAAAATGTAAATTATAACAACACAATTTATATTCCAGATATTTTCGAGTAAACTGACTCATTAGTACTCACATAATAATTGGATGTATCAAGCACGTAATTGTAAGTAGGATCTTCCAGTTCAGACCATCTTAGCCACGTCGCTAAAATAAGAGCTGCACACCACAGAGATCCCACGATCAATATTTTTGGCAAGTAAAACGTTAATATCCGCCTTTCGTTCTAAAAAAAATTTCGTTAAATTAAATGAAAATAGACGGACGCGCGTAAAATATTTTATTTAATAATATACCTGTCTCAGTCCGTGATAAACGCAGAGCCAAAACATCAATATGGCGCACAAAAAGGTCGTCTGAAGAATCGCGTCGATCATTCCCGGCAGCCAAGAATTGAGCAGAAATGTTGTCGGAAACAAGGGATCTGGAAAAAAAAACGATGCTGTAATTTTTGTGACACAATTTTGTAAGAATGAGAATTTTATCTTTTACTAACTATTGTAAAGTATCAGTAGAGGCAGCAAAACTGAAATCCATTTTTGCTCTATCGACCAGTCTTGAACGGGATACTTTCTTAAAGAGTTCCCGAACCAGCACTAGAAACGTTAATTATTATCGTATTATAATTGTTAAAAATATACGTTTGGAATGTTTTGAGACAAGATTAAGTAAAAAAATTTCAGCTTATGAACGTATACAACAAAAATCGTTTTTCTATTTCCAACTATCTTCAAAAGAGACCTAAATTAATATTTATACAATCCGTAAGGATAAAAAATAAAAACTGTAAATACTCACCGTTACAATGAACGTGAACAGGAGGAAAATTAGTCTAAACCATATTTCTATTTGTGTAAAACCTGGATTGTAATGCTTGAACTATAAGTCAAATAAAAAAAAAACAAATTTAAATATCAATTTCGATTTGGAAAACGCGCGTGGAATGTTCTTTCTTTATTACTGCTTACTGACGTAGAATGTAAGATCTCGAATTGTGTAGCGTTGATGGAAGCTTTCCAGTCCAAAGAAACGGATTGTAATTACGTAGTGTCCGTATTCCAGAAATCCAAGGTGTGCCACCACGATCTCTTCGCAATTTTGTCTTTCGCATTTCAAATGCCTCGTTCTAAAACGTTGAAATTCGCGTTAACGTTTTGAAAATCATTTGGTGAATCTGAGTAAAAACCCCCCTTTAAGAGTGCTCTGTCAGGCGATTGGTGCGCCACCAAACGTTCAAAGTGTATTTTTCTAATTTATATTAAAAAACGGTAATTAGAAACTAATTACAAAGCTTTCCCCACTGTAGGCAATATCCAAGTATATTTTAAAAAAAATTTCAGAAAGAAAGAATTTAAAATGAGGACGTAATCTGGAGGAAACATTGCAAGCTGCAACAGTAGATTGGTTATGTTCGTCTGCTGTGTCTTAAAATTGTTTCCTCCAGATTACATTTTTATTTTCACTCCTTTCTTCGTGAAACTTTTTTTGAAATATACTTTGATATTATCTACAAGTGGGAAAGCTTTATTTACTGGATTTAAAGTTGTCAATTAATTTTAAATTAATAAATAAAATTTCTATAGTTGAAGGAGGCGCCGCAGTCAGTTCGGACTTGGGCAATTTCGGTAGAGCACTCTTAAGATAAATGAAAATGAATTTCGCTAACTATACCTGTTCTGGCCGTTTTCAGGGCTCCAGACGTGTTCAATCTTGCGCTCGACGGTTATACCGTCAATGGAGACGCTCACCTGGAAGCTTTTGTCGTACCTCTCGTCTAAAAAAAAAAATGCCGCGCAATCAGAACGCAGAAGTCTCGGGGCAAAAAAATGAAACGTAAATTTTCCCGTACCATCGTTATTATGCGTCGATAACTTGGCGATCAGCCACAGCTGTTGACTGTAAGTGGACAACGGCGGCGTGTCCATGATAAACGGCCCCGTGGCCATTTCGCTTGCGTTTACGCGCGCCGTGTAGTCCTCCGTCAGCGTGATGGGAGGTCCTGGAACGATAGTAATTGCGTTGAAAAAAAATTTTGCAGAAAGTTTAAAGTCATGAGAGATTGGCTGAACAAATTTTGTACTGACCGGCAAGGCCGATGAACACTGCCAGTCCGAAGCAAGCGAAGAATGCCAATACGACCATTACGAATTCCCTTTTGTGCATTGAGTACAGTCGCATAGTCACTGACCTGGTAAAATATATATTATTTATTAAAATATTAAATGTTGAACGGGAGTCTTGACAAATAAGGGTATTTCACTGTTCCGACTGTCGTTTAAAATTGTTTCTGAGGAAGCTTTCTGATGTTGTTTCTGAGAACATTTTCTGAAATTATAAGACGCGCAAAGTATCAACGGTGGATCTAAAAATCGAGCTTTCAAGAACGAAAAAAGTAAATTAAACTTTGCTCTTCCTCGCCATTTATTAAATGCATTTGCAGATCTCTGTTCTTATTTCCCTTGTAAATTTCTCCTCGAAAACTGTAAATAAAGCTAAAAATGATCTTTAAAAAAAAAGAGGTAGAAACGTTCCAAGTTTTTGACAATCAAAACATCAAAAGAGCAGACTTGTACATATATTTCTAAATTCAACTCACAGTCGGAACCGGTGCCTAACCAACATTTCAATCTGAAACCATCTCGTCTCTCACCTTTCGCATCGGTCGTGATGATAAGCGGGCGCGATGTACTTGTTGAACTCGCTGAAAATGTCGCTGCACTGTGACAGTGCATTGCGGATCTTGAAGTTCCAGCCGCCGGAGGGCAGATGGTAGGAGTAGCCCAGATTGGCTCCGTCCATTCTGACCGGCTCGGTCGCGCCTGGCGCTCCTGGAAGCAGTTCAAGCAAAACGCGCGAACATTACTCTTAGTGGGTAAGTAAAAAACGTAGAAAAATAGCAAAGGCATCTTCGTAGCAAAAGTGAGGTTCGCCGGGAGGGAGAGGTTAGGGGTCGCTTTCATTTTTGCCACTGACGTGCATTATCGAAACAAAGGAGTGAGCTTTTTGAAATTTTGAATGGGCGTACACTTGTCGATCGAGAATTGTACTCTTTTCGTAGTCTGTGCAAAGTCGATTGTTAAAGGGAGCTGTCGATTTTATTAATTTCAAAAGCTGTTTTCAACAACGAGGTCAACGGTAAAAAGAGGACATTTTTACTTTTGACCTGGTTTTAAAAATCAATTTTTTCGAGAAAGATGAATATGAAAAACCTATGAAACGCTTGTATTTGAATAACTTTTTTTTAAGTACATTTTAAGATTAGAGTACCCTGTTTATTACTTATAGAATCTTTCCTTTTTCGAATCAATAACAACCGGTAGGTGTTACTTGATAATTTTAAAGGGTAAAATATTATTCTATACTTTCAGCTCAAACATAAATCACTGGAAAATGTGATTCAAAGATTTAAGTAAATGCAACTTAGAAATCAAACTAAATCACCGAATCCCCTGTTACTTTTATTACATTTTCTTACTTCCACTTTTCAGACTTTATAATCCCAAATAAATAACGAACCGTTCAATCAAATAACTGTTTTCCCCTACAAATTGTGAAAAAATCATCCCTCCAAACGATCGACTCTATCTCCTACCGACCTGGGCTGGTACGACAACACACCCCCCACTAAGAAACACGTAACCAATAAACGGCACACACTCCGAAACCCCGATATTCTCCTTCCCTCGTCCGGGGACTTACCCCTAAAAAGACAAGCCTCTCGAGCACTCCTAGTCCGAAGCCCCGACTCGGCCGCGATCCGCTGCGCTGCCTGCCTGTCTCATCGTCAGGTCGGTGGGTGTCGAGCAGAACGGCGCGCGCCTTCCGCTGGGAGAGTCCGCCGCGGAGAGTGCCGGAGCAGAACTGCGCACGATGATACGCGATATGCTCCCCCAGCGACGACTGCGCACTCCGGCCGGCTATCGATCGGCGGCCCCCGTGGCTTTCGCCACACACCGGTTGGTGTCGAACGCTGTTGAGGAGCGCGGCTGTTGGGGGAGAAGCTTCGGGGGCTCGGGAAAGCGGGTTTTCTGCTTCGTTGGCTTGTCTTACCGCTTGCTGTTACTGGTGTATGTTGCCGGTGCTTTTGTTTTTGTTTTGTTGGTAGCAAGTTTTTATTTAGCTTGTTGCCCCTAATGTTTGATTGGAAATTATTTCTTACTTGTTGTGCCATTATTCTGTCTAAAGTCCCGCGGTTTTGTAGCTGGACTCCAAGCCAATCAGTGGAGAGTTGCAGATTCGGGGGTCCACTTCGACCGCGGAACTAAAGTGCAGGATAATTAATAAATCTTTTAATTTAAAGAGGCTTTAGCGAGGAAAAATTTTAGATTTTTTTTCAACTAAAAATAGATCTAGATCTTAGATAAGCAAAGAAAATGACAAAAATTTATGTTCAAATTTTAAGTTTCTTGGCTTCTGAATATATGACAAACTTCTTTGTTAAGCTAACAAAATTTATAACTAAAGTCTCTATTTCTAATCATTTTCCGAGCCTCGAAGTGAATAATAAATAAAACAAAATAAAATACACGTACCAGGGTTGGACGATTGACTGCACTAATAAATCTTAATAAAACTCACAATGAACGACAAGCATTAAGCCTTTCGGAACAAGGGATATATTTATATGCTATATCTTTAAAATAACGCATTGTTCTAATAGTTTTATATTAATATATTGAATTTGTAATGAAATTAAAAAAGCAACCCATTCGGGATAGTATATAGGTCGCAAATGAAATTATAAAAAAGAAATACGTATATGAAGCATATAAATATGCCTCCATCTTGGGAGGGTTAAATCAAAACTTTATTTTAGTTCGCGCTCAAAACTGAAGGAGACGGATTGCAGAAAGTTATTTTATCATTCGTTGGCTTTCTGCTATAATAACTTCAGATGTCAGTACTGTTACTGAATTTCACCTTCACTCAGAAAAAGAGTCCTCTTATAAATAGGTTTTTCCTTTCATATCAAATAAAATCTTTTTGAACCGAAAAATCATAGTTTTCATGAGCAGAGGAAAATCCTCTCGTAATCAATCCACTTGAGTACAAGCGGATTTAAACTAGTCTCAAAAGGACTGCTTCCTCGCCATGCAATCGTTTCGTCGAGAATGTAATTTTCATATGTTACAAAAAGAACATATTTTCGGTTCTCTTTCCTGGTCATAGTCTTTTTTCCCATCTGGCGGGGTCTACCGGGGCTTTTTTCAAATAGCACATTATGCAACGAGCCCTTTTGGGGGGAAAAAAACTTTTTGAAAATATCCCCGGTAAACCCTACAGACAGTAGAATAAATAATATAAAAGCAATGCTTATATTAATTCTACGTATAATCTCACTTTATATCCATTTTTAAATTATAAAAAGGAACTCTCAATACGCAGAATTTCAAGTGCCACATCAACCGTGAAATCTCTAAACGCACATTCAAACCTCTTGTTAATTTATGCGTGCACATATGCATAAATGTGCGTGTGCATAAGAGTAACGGTACGTGTCTCTTCTGCATTGAACACTGTATTGAACACTTTCCGTATAAGCGTATATAATTGACCTAATTAGAAAATTTTGCTTGATAGATGATTTTCTAGTATAATTTAGAAAATTATAAACATCATAATTAAGGAATCGTTGAATTTTTGTCAAACTTGAAAAATGTTACCCGTAAAGATATGTTGCACGTTGCAATATTTTTGATAAATTTTTAATATGAAGTTAAACTGATAGCGTAAAAAGTTAATGGCCTATATTAACTTAAAGTTCGTTTTGAAACTTTAAAACGTGAAAGTAAAACCTCTAATAAATGTAGGGAACAACTAAACTGCCGGCGAGTAAGTCAGTGCATGAATTTATAGAGATTAGAAAACAGAAAAACTGAATGAAATTTTCCCTCGGTTGTCCAGTCCTGGACGCTTCTGCTGTTGCTGCGCTCTCCTCGTCTGCTCTCAGTGCCTAGAAAATCTAAAATCAATACAAAATATTTATAATAATATGCAGGATGGCTGGAAGGAAAAAGAAAACTGTAGCGTGTTTACACTTCCCTTTCCCAGACGCTGGCACTACTCGGTGTCCATCCTCTCTCTTATCATACGCGTTCGAGGTAGTTACGATGACGCAGGGTTCGGATAGAGTAGGTAGCAAAATGAAATAGTCAGACGTATATGAAAAATAGACGTTTATTCAAAGTGAATTCGCAGTTTACAGGGTAGCGCTAACGAGGAACCGTGCCAGCGGCTCAGCGTTTACAGCAGCGGATTCACTCGATGGGCGCATGACGCCTACGAGTACTGGGGGTGATTAACGCGCTTGGGGTATTCGCGGCCCCTGGCTACGTCGGGGTGTCCGCCGACATACACTGAGAAAAAATTTTGTAAAAATTAACATTTTTTTTTTAAATTACCATTTTAATGGTACTCGAAGGACAAACACATTTTAATCATTTGTATCGCAATTTTAATATTTTTTGTAATATATTTCGTATGTCTTACGATAATTTCAGTAAATTTTACAAACTAAATGGTAAAGTTGATATTGCAAAAAATACTAAAATTACGATAAAAATGATTAAAACACGAGCCTGTCATCCGAGTAGCATTGAAATAATAATTTAAAAAAAAAAATCTTAATTTTTAAAAAAAATGTTTCTCAGTGTGACACTTGTACGTCGCCGTTCGCAGCGGGCGCAATTGGGCGTAGAGGTGCGCTGGTCCTTGCGCAACCGCTTTTCCAGCTGCGCCTCCTTCGCTCGCGAAGCAGTCGTTCAAGCTTCTTCTGCGGCTTTCCGCTGCTCCTGGAAGCGGAGCCTGGCCGCTTGGGTCTGTTCGACGGCGTACCTCTCCTCTTCCATAATGCGAAGGTAATTTCCCGCTAGGGCACGTCCGCGCAGGCCGTAATTATCGCAAAAAGCTTCCAGGTGCGAGAAGGCGAACTCGCTGAGTTGCGTGGCTTGGCCCTTGAGTGTCATGACGACGGTGAGAAGGCCGCGAATCTCCTCCCATTTCTTGACTGCCCCAAAGGAGGCTTGGGAGGGGGCGGCGTTGCTGGTCCCAGGACAGGAGTTGGCGGTGGGGACGCATTTTACCTCCGTAGAGCCAGTGGAGTCGCTTGTACCGCCTGTGTCATTCAGGGGGCGTGACAAGTCCTTTCCTGGGTCGAGGAAAGTGAGGGCTCGTATAGTTTTCTTCACATTCTGAATTGGTTGATTCGTGTCCATCTGAAAGAGGATTTGTAGATTAGCCGTATTATAATAAGTAAAGAGTATTATAACACTCCTGTCGCGCTTGCGCTCGTTCAGAGTTTTGACCGGCGATCGCATTCGCTCAACCAATTTTCAATGCTGGATGAAAGATACTGAAATTGAGATTGCGCTGTAACGCTCGCGCTCGTTATATAATCACGCCCACTTAGCGCAGTGACATTTGAAAATAATTTTAAATCGTCTTGGAGAGGTTTGTCGAGAAATATTCTATACCTCAATTCTTTCTCTGTCGAACGCACTTTTATAAATTTTGTATAAATTTTGTGTTAGAACAAGCTGCATTTCGGCTCTCTTGCAGATGGAAACACAGTGTAACTTGGTGTGCATTTACGTTACGCAGATTTACAAGATAATAAGCCGCAAAAACACAATAATAATTGCTTGGATATTTTCGAATTATTTGCTTCTATTTATATTAATAAGTCGAAGGGATTTTGATTTTTAATTTTCACCGATGTAAATTGTACCACCTTGCACACGTTGCCGAAACGTGAATTTTCAGAAGAGCAAAAATGTAACGGTCGACTAGCCAGCGTCGCATGAATTTATAGGGATTGGAAAACAGAAAAATTGAATTAAATTTGTATGACAGTCGGAGACTTTCGACAGCAGAATTTGCTCGATTATCCGGCCTCGACGCTGCTGCTGTGCTGCTGCTGCTGTAAAGAAGGATGAGAGACAGCGGGGATTCGCGGAATGAACGACAAAACGAGTATTTAAAACGTAAAACAAGATTTATGAACGCGAAAGAAAATACAAATATAAGAAATGCCGTGAACGTGTACACGCGAAAGAAACAAGGAGAGAGGATGAAGCTCACTTACAGCGGGCACTTACAATTTGCAGCAATCCGCAACAGGAACTTAGTGTTCCCAGTGACGTCGATCGGTGCGTCAAATGGCCATGGCTGGATCTGAAGTGAGCCTTGCACAAGTCACTTCACCCAAGAACACACGGAGTCGCAAGTGCACAAGGCGGAAGACGAGCAGCGTAACTACTATCGTAGCGAAGGCTGGAAGGAATATGCCGTTCTCGCGCCCTTCGTGGCTTCGCGATAAGGCTCTCTGACTATCTCTCTCTCTCTTTTTCCCCCACCCTGAGGGCGCTCTCGTCATCTGCTCTCCTCAATACCTAGAAAATCTGAAATCTATTAGAAAATATGTATAATATTTATATATATATATATAGCATGGCTAGAAGGAGAGAGGACTGTAACATTCGCTGCAGTAGCGTCAGTAAAAGAAAAACGTCAAGCAGTCCCCCAATGAACGCCAAAGAGGAATCCTTTAATTTTAGTTTTTTAATGATTCTGGATCTTAAAGAATTTCGGTACATTTGAAATTACGACGTTTTCAATTATGAGGACAGAATTAAGCTTTGGAGGTCAACGATTTTATTAAAAGGAAAGTATAAATTGCTGCTAGTTTTTATCTTTTTCGCAGATGATGGTTAGGACAGTATAGACAGGTTCAAACTAAAAACGACATCGATTGCTTTAGCAAAAAATAAAGTATACGTGTTTTTTTGTTTGTCGATTCAATTTTTTATGGTTAAAATTGTTTAAACAAATTAGCAAAAATTTAAAAATTTTAATCGAATTGACAAACAAAAAAACTTGTATTTTATTTTTGCTAATACAACCGATGGCGTTGTTCGTTTGAATGGGTCTAGGCTGAGCCAACCACGGGACTTAATGGGTTAAAGCTCATATTTTACTGGCGTGAATAGGAACCTTTAAGAGAATTGTTACTTGACACTTTTGAATTTTTGCCTACATTAACTATAAGACTCTCCATTTACGACCAAAAATTAAATAATAACCAACAAATTTATTTTTAATAATTCGACCAATTGAAATTAATAACCAATTACGATTTTAAAGCTACCGAAGTTGAAAGTCAAAAAAGATCGTACAGGCGCCGAGCAGAGCGAGAAAGTATGCGCTTATCGCGCGCAGTGTAGGGTTGCATCCGCCCGAGCAGTCAAAGTGCGCACTTCAGAGCCAAGACTGAGAGCAGAGAGAAGGAAGATCGGAAATCTTCACTCTTGTATCGTCTTGAATCGACTAAAATTGAAGGAAGTAAAATCGCGGCCCAGCTCTACTTTACTCTAGATATAAAAAACCAACCATTAAATAACTTAAAAACCCCAATAAATAGAAATAAAAATTAAATATTTCAAATTAAAGAGAAACTTCAGACCGCGTTTAAAAACAAGGACCATCTATATTATTTAACCTATTAATAGATCGAAGTTCTAATAACTAAAAGAAAGGAAAATAAAGGGAAGTATATAATTCACGGCAATAATTATTAAGAAGTCAAACCAAAGTCAAGCGCACACATGGCGAGTGCGAAGTATGTGCTTATCGCGTAAGTATAGGGTTGCTCGAACGACCGAAGTGCACGCTTCTAAGCGCTTAAAAAATTATGTACAAGAGCGAGAGAGAAGGGGAATAAAAATTACTAGCGCCGAGAAAACCGCCTTGCGACTAGAAAATATTATTGTCATCAATATGGTTGATCAATTTTAAGAATCTGCCAATTTTATTGTGGTACAAATATTTAAAAATGATATTGATTTAAATACGTAAAAATCTGCGATCATTTGAATTTGAATAATTTATCGTTGAAAGTCGTTAAAAGCTTAAGTTAAGAATTAACTATTTTTACAGAGCACATGAATTTCGTTTATTAATAAATTTGAATTACTATTGTTATATTATTTTTAAGAACTCAGGGTTCGGATCGAGCAGGTAGCTGAATGAAATAGCCAGACGTATATGAAAAATAGACGTTTATTATTAGATGCTTATTCAAAGTGAATTGGCAGGCTACAGGACTATAGCACTAACGAGGAACCGTGACAGCGGTTCAAGTACGGGTGATTCGCGCGCTTGGGCCATTCGCATCCTTCAGGTATACCGGGTTGTCCGCAGACGCATTTGCAGGTCAAGTCTGTGGCTGACGGGTGATGGCGTGCTGGGATTGCTTTGCTGCGCCTCCCTCGCCTCCTCCTTGCGGCGTATTCGTTCGAGCAGCCTCGCTCGGACCCCGATCTTCGGCACTTCTTCAGCGAGTCTCTGCGGCTCCACGACCCGCTCGGCGTCGGACCTCTCCTCTACCAGGAGCGCAATGGCAGCGCGGAGATGGTCGCGGACCTCAGCCAACTCCTTCGTGACTGCCTCGGAGGAGGCTTGGGAGGGGGCGGCGTCGCTGGTTCCAGCGCAGGAGATGCATTCTACCACCGTAGAGTCAGTGGAGTCGCTTTTACCACTTGTCGTCTGATCCTGGGGGGGTGGCACGTCCTTCCCTCCGTCGAGGATGGCGAGGGCTCGTATGCAGTTTTTCCTCGCATTCTCAATTGATTGATTCGCGTCCATCTGAAAGAGGATTTGTAGATAAGAGCATTATAATACTCTGCTATAGGTAAAGTAAGGCAGGTAGCGATCGCATTGGATGAAATTAAAATTGCGCTGTAATGCTATAGCGCTCGAGCGCTACTCACACATACTTAGCGCCGTGACAGTTGCGCTTGCCGCTCACAGACAATAATTTTAAATCGCATTGAAGAGGTTTGTCGAGAAATATTTCGTACCTTGATTCTCTCTCTGTCTAACATACTTTTATAAATTTTGTACAGATTTTGTGGGTTAGAAAAAGGCTGATGTAAACACAGCGTAGCTTGGCGCGTAAAAACACAATAACATTAGCGCTTGGATACTTGAATTATTTGCTTCTATTTATACTAATGAACCGAACGGGTTTTGATTTTAATTTTCGCCGATGTAGATTTTACCACATGTACAAGTTGCCCAATGTAAATGAGAGCCGGAGATTTTTGGCAATGAGGGCAGCGAAATTTCCTCGATTGTACGACCTCGACGCCGCTGCTGCTGTTACTGCTACAAAGAAGGCCGAGAGGCAGCGGGGATTCGCGGAATGAAAGACAAAACGAGTATTTAAAACGTAAAACAAGGTATATTAACGCGAAAGAACATACAAATAAAAAAAATACCGCGAGAGCAGCAGGCGCGATTGTGAGCGTGAACGAGACAGAAAAACAGGGATAGAGAATGAAGTCACCTAGAGCGGGTACTTACAATTTGCAGTAATCCGCAACTGGAACTGTCAGTATTAGTCAGTGTTCCTGGTGACGTCGAACAGTGCGTCAAATGGCTGGACCTGGAGAAACAAGTCACTTCACCCAAGAATACAGGGAGTCGCACGAATCGAAGGCTCGAATGAATTTGCCGTTCTCGTGCCTTTCGCGGTTTCGTGATAACGCTCTATTACTGTCTCTCTCTTTTTCCCTCTCCCTCAGGGCTCTCTCGTCGTCTGCTCTTCTCAGTACCAAGAAAATCTAAAATTTATTAGAAAATATATATTATATATATAGCACGGCTGCTGGGAGAGAGAACTGCAACGTTCGTTATAGTAGTGTTGGCAAAAGGAAAATGTTGAGCAGCCCCCAATGACCGACAAAAAGAAACAAGTCAAAACGCCAAAGAGGAATCCTTTATTTTTAGTTTTTTTTTATGATTTTGGATCCTTAAGAATTACAGAACATTAGAAATCACTTTCAATAATGAGAACAGAGTTAAGCTTTGGAGGTCAACGATTTTATTAAAAGGAAAGTATAAATTGCTGCTAGTTTTCATCTTTTTCGCAGATTAAAAACTTTAGTTCTTAGTTCTGAAAAATTACAATTTTTATTATTAACCCATTAAGTCCCATGGCTAGGACAGTATAGACGGGTTCAAATTAAAGACGCCATCGAGTGCTTTAGCAAAAACTAAAGTATACGTGTTTTTTTGTTTGTCGATTCGATTGCTTATTGCTAAAATTGTTTAAACAAATTAGCAAAAAGTTAAAAATTTTAATCGAATCAACAAACAAAAAAACACGTATATTTTACTTTCTGCTAATGCAACCGATGGCGTCGTTAGTTTGGACCTATTCGCAATAGCGTGAATTCAAGGTCAGACAAGAAAATGGAACTGAGCTTTTTCTCATGATATTCCCAGTAGAATCGATTGGTATAATTCGTTTTTCGAAATTTCAAATTTCTTGCTAATTTGTTTAAACAATTTTAGCAATAAACAGTAAGAATCGGCAAACAAAAAACAAGTATATTTTATTTTCTGCTAATGCAATCGATGACGTTATTAGTTTGAACCTGTCTAGACTTTGCTAGCCATGGGACTTAATGGATTAAAGCTCATCTTTTACTGGCGTTTATAATATCATGAATAGGAAACTTTAAGAGAATTGTTACTTGACACTTTTGAATTTTTGCCTACATTAACTATAAGACTCTCCATTTACGACCAAAAAATAAATAAAAAACAACAAATTTATTTTCAATAATTAGATCAATTGAAATTAATAACCAATTACGATTTTAAAGCGACCGATGTTGAAAGTCAAAAAAGGTCGTACAGGCGCAGATCAGAGCGAGAAAGTATGCGCTTCTCGCGCCTGCATCCGCCCGAGAGCTAATTAAGTGCTTAAAAATATATGTATAGGAGCGAGAGAGTGAATGAAAATTACTAGCACCGTGTAAACCACCTTGCGATCAGAAAGTATTATTGTTATCAACGGTTGATTAGTTTTAAGATCTGCCAATTTTATAGCGGTGCTATACTTTAGTGGTAATATTTAAAAATTATATTGATTTAAATACATAAAAATCTGCGGTCATTTGAATTTGAATCATTTATTGTTGTAAGTCATGAGAGCTTAAGTTAAGAATTAACTATTTTTACAGACTGCATGATTTTTATTTAATAATAAATTGGAATTACTATTTTTATAGTATTTTTAAGAACAAAAATATTTTGCGATCAAAAAGAAACACAAATTAAAAATTGTTTAACCCTTAGTTCATAGCGACCGAACCCATGAATTGAAAAGAATGGATTGTTGAAAATCATTTTGCGACTTTGTTAGCGCCGAAACTTAAGTACTAAAATATATGCATGCGTGTCGGTATAGCGCAAAGGTAGGCCCGGGAGGGGAAGTACGACCGAAGCGCAGCGCAGCAACATACGGAGACAGAGAAGGAGGTTGAAAAAGACCGAAGAAAAGGCTTTGCATTTTCACCGTACTTAAATGCGTCCTCAAGCGTGCCCTGGCGGAAGTATGAAGTGTACTTTTTCGTACTTTTCTGACAAAAGTACAGAAACGTATAAAAATGTGGAAAAATGTACTAAAAGTGTTAGAATGTACAAAAATATACAGAAATGTACAATTCCGGAAAACTAAGTTACATTTTTGTTTTATTTTAGTAATATTTAAAAATTCCACAGGCACACAAAAAAGTGGTCTGTCACAGAACACCGACTAAGATATTCTTATGCATATTGGCGTGCTGAACACGGATTCGCTCTCCGTGGAGTTTCATCACCAACTCATTTTATGTAAATTAAGGAAAAAGGCAAAACCATAAACCGTAAACATTAAACCCTCAACCGTAGACTCTCAACCCTCACCCCTTAAATCCTCAATCGTCAATCCTTATTTAAGGCCTGACTCCTTAAACCCTTAAACTCCCAATTCTTAAGCCCTGAACCCTTAAGCCCACAACCCTTAATCCCTCAAACCTTAAGCCCTGATTCATTTAACCCTTAAATTCCCAACTTTTAAGCCCGGAACCCTTAAACTCTCAGCCCTTAAGCCTTGAAAATTATGTTTAAAAATAGATAATGCTGTAGTTTTTTTAGTATCTTACTATTTTTTTTATTTTCCATTAAAAATTAATCTATTTGCCTCTAAGGACTTTAAAATTTTTTATTTAGCTTTAGGAAATTGTACATTTCTGTGAATTTCTGAGAATTTTTGTACATATTCGTATATTTCTGTACATTTCTGTACGTTTCTGTACAATTCTGTACAAAAAGCCTAATCAGTAGCCTAATTGTTCAAAATTTAAAAGAAATTTACAGAAATTTACGGAAATTTGTAATGAAATTAAAAAAGCATATAAATATGTTCCCATCTTGGGAAGGTTGAACTAAAACTTTATTTTAGTTTGTGCTCAAAGCTGGAGGCGACGGATCGCAGAAATTTATTTTATCAGTTGTTGTGCTTAGTTGGGCTTTCTGCTATAATAATTTCAGATGTCAGAACTGTTACTGAATTCCACATTCCTTGCCTACAATCAATTATATAGAATAATAATGTACATTGCTAGTTTTTAATGAATTTCATTAATTTTAATTAATAAAGCTGTCGGATTTTATCTGAACTTTAAAGAAAATTTATGAAAATTTATAATAAACCGTATTCGACTTAAAAAGAAGATTGGTAAATAAAGGAGCGCACCGAAGGCAAATATTTTTGCGAAGGATATTTTTCTAAATAGTGTGCACAAAATTCGATTTTGCAGACTTATTTCAGGGCCCATAGTTACGATAGTTCAACAAGCAGCTAGGCGGCTACCTGTTTCACTCGGAATCCGCTAGGTGGCCGCCCGTTCAATTCAACCACCTTGAGTTTAAACTAACTCCGGAGGGGCATATAAGCGATAACGCGACCGACACTACCCTGCCACGATACCGCGTGGAGGGTCGTCGACTCCACCCTGCCACGATACCGCGTGGAGGGTTACCGACGTTACAGGGCTCTACCATACCGGCCTTTCCATTCTTCCGTAGTGGTTAGTATAGAACGAAGAGCTTTATTTTCGACACCTAACAGTCGAGGCACGAGGAACCGTGCCAGCGGCTCAGCGTTTATAGCAGCGTATTCACTTGATGGGCGCGTGACACCTACAAGTACTGCGGGTGATCAGCGCGCTTGGGGCATTCACGTCCGCCAGGGTGTCCACAGACATAACATTTTCGTGTCGTTGCCTGCGGGGGGCGCAATCGGCCGCTGGTGCGCTGGACTTCGCGCAACCGCTTTGGCAGCTCCGCCTGCTTCTCCTCGTGCTCGCGACGCAGTCGTGCAAGCTTCTCTTGGAACTTCGCCGTTTCTTCTACGGCTTTGCGCTGCTTGCGGAAGCCGGAGCTTGGTTGCTCGGGCCTGTTTGGCGGCGTATCTCTCCTCTTCCATAATGCAGAGCTCATTTTCCGGTAGGGCACGTCCGCGAAAGCCGTAGTAATCGCAAAAATCTTCCAGGCGCCAGAAGACGCGCTCGCTAAATCCCGCGGCTTCGATTTTGAGCTTAATGGCGGTGCTGAGAAGGCCGCCGATGTCCTCCCATTACTTCTTCGTGACTGCCTCAAAGGATGCTTGGGAGGGGGCGGTGTTGCTGGTCCCATCACAGGAGTTGGCGGCGGGGACACATTTTACCTCCGTAAAATCGGTAGAGTCGCTCTTACCGCTTGCCCTCTCATCCACGACGGGTGGCACGTCCTTCCCTTGGTCGAGGACGTTGAGGACTTGGATAGTCTCCCTTACATTCATAATGGGTTGATTCGGGTTCATCTGAAAGAAGATTTTCAGGTTAGCCGTAGGTTCTCGGCGGGATCTCGCGATGCCGAGCGTTATAATGTTTTGCTTGGCGCGCTTGCGCTTGTTCAGTTTCTACCGGCTAGGTCAAATAAGTCAAGTAGCGATCGCATTAGTTCCATTGCTAATAGATGGAAGTTGCTGAAATTGAAATTGCTCTGTTATTAACACACACTTGGCGCCGTGGCAATTGCACTTGCCGTTCACAGAAAATAATTTTAAATTGCCTTAGAGAGGTTTAACAAGAAATATTCTATACCTAGATTCTCTCTCTATCTAACACGCTGCATAAATTTTATGTGATAGAAAAAAGCTTATTTCGGCTTCCAGTAAACACAGTGTAACTTGGCGCGTGTGTTTACGTTGTGCAGGTTTACGAGAACCGGCAAGGTCGTACGCTCACTTCTATAAAGCCACGAAAACACAATAACATTAGCGCTTGGATTTTCTCGAATTATGTGCTTCTATTTATATTAATATATCGAAGAGGTTTTGATTTTTAATTTTCGACGATATAGATTCTACCACACGCACACGTTGCCGAAACGTGAGTTTTCGGAAGAGCGCCAATGTAACGGCCGACTAGTCAACTGTCGCATGAATTTATAGAGAGATTGGAAAACAGAAAAACTGAATGAAATTCGAATAACAGCCAGACTTTCGACAACGGTGCAGCGGAATACGCAATTGTCCGGCTTCGACGCTCTTGCTAAGGAGGACTACGAAACAGCGGGGATTCGCAGAATGAAAGACAACACGAGCGTTTAAAACGTAAAACAAGGTTTATTAACGCGACAGAAAATACAAATAAAAGAAATACCGCGAGAGCAGCAGGCGCGAAGCGGCCAGGCAACGACTGTGAGCGTGAACGCGACAGAGAAACAGAGAGAGAGAGGATCAAGCTCACCTAGAGCGGGCACTTACAATTTACAGTAATTCGCAACTAGAACTTAAAGTTCTCGGTGACGTCGATCGGTGTGTAAAATGGCTGGACCTGGAGTAAGCCTTGTACAAGTTATTTCACCCAAGAATACAGGGAGACGCAAGTACATAAAGCGGAAGAAGAACAGCGTAACTGCTATCGTAGCAAAGGCTGGGTAGTTATTCAGAAAAATTAACGCTCAATCTTTAAATTTTGCGTAACGCAGTCGATAAAAGTTAAACGTCTTGAACGTGTGAAACGTGCGTTAAATAACACACTATATTATATCACGATAATTCACAATAAATAATTGATAATATTGTTTGACAATTGACAATATTTATAACATTGATCACTTGTTGGATTGCGAAATTAAATTCTAATAGCTAATGATTTTAATCGTGTTCTAAGTCAACCGTCAATGAGCCGAATTATTGATCGAATCACAAACGCTCTTCTAACTTTACAAGATCGATTTATCAGATTTCCTGATAATAGAGAGAAAAGGCAAAATCTGTCGGCAGCGTAAGTCAATTTAATTTATAAAAATTATAAACATTAAAATTTATTCGAAATAGTATATTATGCACCTAAGGAGGTAAATAATTGAAAAATATCCTCGCCTTCGTCTCCGGTGTCAATTTACATGAGCTATGAGTTTTCCATTTTACCTCCCGTGGTGCATATGCTATTTTTTTATGCACTCGCGCTAAAGTTGTTTTGTTTTGTTCCCGCGCCGGTATAAAAACAAGCACTTTTAGCGAGGGTGGGTAAAAAAAATAGTTTTTAATGCTTTCAGTTGATTTTTCTTGTTATTTAAAACTTGTAGTTTTCGTAGGTATATGCGAATACCAGGAATTATTGGCCTAATAGATTGTTTTACTGTTGCAATCATAAGGCCCAGAGATAACGAAGAAGCCTTTTTCAATCATAGAGCAGGATCATCGGTCATAGTGCAAATGGTAGTGTGTTAAAAATGAACGTTTAGTATAGATTTTTTTATTCTTTTCTTAACATTAAGTAGTACAAACATTTAGTTGTAAGTAAACATTCGTAATAACCTTTGTATTTATATATTACAGATTTTGAAATTAAATTTATGCTATTTTTATTTAAACTTTAATTTAAGAAATTAAATGATTGCTAAAGTAAAAAAATTTTAAATTTTAAATTTTTTGAAGGAATATGCTGTTCTTGTGCCCTTCGCGGCTTTGCGATAACTCTTTCTGTCTCTCTTTTTCCCTCTCCCTCAGGGCGCTCTCGTCGTCTGCTCTCCTTAGTAACTAAAAAATCTAAAATCCTCTCTTAAAGTGATGGATGCAACCTGTCATCAAAATTTGACTGTTTTGATTGGTTACTGTTGACTGATTTGATTGGCCTGTACAAAATGAGCGTCAAAATAGAGTATAATGTATAAATTTTAAAAATTAAATTTATAAATTAAAATATTACATTTGAAAATACAAATACTTAAATCAATGTAATATGGAAAGTATCTTATTGCTTGGTTTATAAAAATGAATATATTATGTATTAATTTAATTGTTAATTAATGCATTAATAAATTAAATTAAAAAAACTTAGACAAAAATTAGATTAGGAACTAAAATTTAATACTAAAAGAAAGTTTTCCTGAAACTACAATTTTATAATATAAAGTAATAGAAAGTTTTACGTGGGTTTATTGCTTAGAATTAAATAAAATTTGGTTTAATTTTAAATAAAAATAATTAGATATACTTAGTTAGTATCAGAAAGTAATTAAGAGCGCACGAAGCGCGCATGATCTTCTTGCTAAAGTTTTAGAAGTCGTGTTTGGTGCTGCTGTATCGAACGTATAAAGCCCGAAAGATGTATTTCGGCGACGCAGCCTATCAGTGGTACATAATAAGCAGTTACTTCTCTCTTCGATACAGAATTGCGTAAATTTTTCCCAATTTTCGCAGTTCTTTAAAGCTGCAACTATTAGTCAAATGTGTTCTGGACCAAAAATCCGCTGATAGATCTGTCTTGAAAACGATTTGAAAGGCCAATATGTGGAGTGTATAAGTTTCACCATTCAACGTAAGAACCAATCAAATGGGTCGATTTTACCCATGTTTTTGCAACATTTTAATCGTACTATGAATCTTGCGATTTCCAGTGCACAAAAGTGTTTTTTTCAGCTATAATACTGTTGCCAGAAAGATATTATCCAGTTTTTGCGTGAAACCTCAAAAGTCGCGTTTGGTGCTAATGTATCTGATGTATAAATCCCGGAAAGCGATATTTCAGCGACACAGCCTATCAGGAGTACATAAAGAGCAGTTACATTATCTCTCCGATACATAACTGCGTGGGTTTTTCCCAATTTTCGCACATTTTAGAAGGATAAGTTGCAAAATATTACTCTTACTGCGTTTCTAAAGTAAAAAAGCGGCTGTCAAGTCATTGGCAGTTAGCTTCCTCCTAACTAATTTATTGTTTTTAAATATAAATTTTGTTAGCTTTTAAACCTAAAAAACAGAATTTTTGCAATTTCTTGCGCAAAGCTTGATTTCGCGCCAGCTTGAATAAAAATCATGCGCTAAATCAAGCTTTTTACAAGTCGTATCAAAAAATAATGTTCAATACAAGAGCATAAAGGTGATTTTAACCTGGTGTTACCGTTTCATACTATCTTCGTTTTGAAAACAATTAAATAAAAATTTCAACAAACTATATTGCTAAAACTAATGTAAAAAGTCATAATAAAATAATAATAATAATAAAAATATGATAGTACTATCTTATATATATAATCGCGATACAATACATATCTTAAAATCGTTATAAAACAAAAACTGGTAGATAAACTTCCAAAATTCTTTTTAATTTTGAATTTTTCTATATTTATTTATTTTGTTTCAATATTATTTACAAGTACAATTACGTAGACATAATTGTCAATATTTATTTCAAACAATGCTCCTTTTATATTATTAATAGAAACAGCTGTACGACTGGCAAAATTCACTTTGCACAAATAAATAAAAGGTACATAATTATTAAATATATTACAATTTACAGTTTCTAATATATCGTATTTTGTTATTATCGCATACCTTTTACAAATATTTGTATCACAATCATCGCATTCTGTGTTGCACTCACATTTACAAATCTTTAAAAAAATATCAATGGCACCAATATGAATTAAATTATTCTGAGTAAATTGTACGACGGAAGATTTAGTTTTTCTTTGACGATTATAATATTTGCAATCAATTAATAAATTTTCTTTAAGGAGTTTGTAAAAGGTTTGCATTTTATTTTCATCAATATCTATGTTTAGAAAGCAGTACATAAACGATGACAAATTATGAACATTTTTTCTTTCTTTTCCAACAACGCAGATTATTGAGCCAATATTTTAATTTTCAAACGAGACTTTGATTCTATTTCAGTACAATAATAAGTAACCGTAATTTCTATTCTTAAATATTTTGATTTTAAAATCGAATAATTATAATATATTGATATTGAAGAACCAAATTGAAGCCCTGCATATTTCGTTCCATTAACAAGGTTCTTGAGTATGCCATTGAAATTTTCAAAATTGAAACAAGAAGTAACCCATAAAGGACCAAATTTTTTTACATTTGTAGGTAAATCTTTAATTAAATCTTTATTTTAAATCTTAATCTTTAATCTTTATTTTAACATTATTTTGAGCTACGAAACATAAAATATGTACGAAAATCAATATAAGCTTAAAATAATATCAGTTTTTTTAAAATTTCGTTGCACTCCAGCGGTGAAAACTTCAAGCTTATCTTTAACTTTAATATATATAGAATCAATCGTGGAATGATGTAGAAAACTAACAAATAAAAAACCGCAACTACTATTAATGCATCTATTAAATAAAAACGAATAAAACCAGAGATCGAATTTGATTTTATTATTAAATAGAAATTATTTCACCAATAAATTAATGTAAATTCAACATAAAAAATATCAAACCGAAACAATATCAATACATAAATCCAATTTAAATCTATATCAAAGAAATAATTTATTATCATAAAACTAATAAGAAAAATCCAACGTCTTAAATCCCAAAAGATCATTTTTTCACAATAAATGTAATTATTTAAGTAGTTCACTGAATTGCCTAATTTATTCATTAGTCCTTGAAATAATTGTTTTAAATTTAGATATGACCAATATCAATTCGCAGTATCATTTCCCGAAATCTGTTTTTAGTAACTAATATGCCAGATTATGTATTCTTATCTTATTTATTTTTATATTGTTTCGTTGAATGATTTGCAATGCAAATTCTACTTTGTTTTTTCCGCATTATATAATAGTAATATTTTTTAATTAAGAAATAATTAATTACAAAACATCGACACTACTGGTTCGATTCACAGATTATTGTTAAAACATTTTCATTTATGTTAAAATCGAAAGTGCATGTTACTACAGCGTTTAAATTTTAATAATATTTTAATTCTTTTAACAAAATAATTAATTAATTTAA
>JAWWEO010000023.1:3285667-3353115 GCA_035582975.1 Ormyrus labotus
CTTTTAATAATGCAATTGTATTTACAAATTTATTAAATAGAGTAAACTATACCGCATGAAATTGAATTCTGAATATTTCATAAAGCGCGCTTATTTACTTATAACATGCACATTCACAAATAAACAGTTTCCGATGCATTAAAGTGAGATACATTTCCTTCATCTAATATGACCTCGCGTCAGTCTTTTACACCCGTTCAATGGTGATTTCTTCATTGTTCTCCTCTGAGGTCTGCAGTTTACAGTAGACAAAAGGGCTCCTTCGCACCGGTGACCCTTTATACACCTGAAAAGATGTACTACTGGCTGAAACCATTTACATACATTGACCTTGCTTGATCTTTAATCAAAGGTGTTTGCTTTTAAAGCGAGCACACGGTGCCTGGGAATAGGGAAAATATTTATTGATTTAGTGATAATGAACGTGTAAATATAAAGTATTTAAAATAATTTTATAAATATGATTAATACGTTTGGTTTTATGTGAGTCGTTATGAAGTATACAAATTTCGAGACAAATTTACGTGACAAGCAAATAAGAACATTTAGAACAGTTGTACGATATTACGAAGAAAAGTGATGGTTACATTTGCAATCTTAAAAAATATACATTTACCGCAGAGAATTAGGGATATTCTTTCTTGAAATAAATATAAATGTCCAGTTAAAATATCAAAAACGCCGCGGAACTGAAGCGGCAATTCTTTATTTTCAAAAATATCGTTACTTATAAAATTTTTATTTACACGATAGAACCATTATCCGATAAATAAATGAATTCGTCGAGAATCTCATCCTTTATCGTAATGCAGCGCAGCAACATTCTGGGAATTTCTTCAACCAACAAGCCAGACTTCAGGAAAAACGCTTATAGTCACAAAAGAGCAGCGGTGGCAGCAGTAGCCGTCCAGTAAAAAAGGAGCTGCACAAACTAAAAGTATCATCGTGCAGGCAGAAACAACAAAGAGGCTCGCACTTGCAATCGCGGCTGTTTCTCCAGGCGCAAGTGCCGAGTTTGCTGCGAAGTTCGTCGTGTAATCTGATTCGCCTCGCGGTTTGTTGTCGTCGACTCCGCGCAAGCCCTATTTACGCAGTAATTCAAAGGATTTTCGGATGCACAGATGCTCAAGGGCATTTCCAGGGCCGAAAACGTTGACAGGTACCGCAAAGGGTCCGAGCCGCCCCTTTTGCAAGCGCGTGCCTTTGTTTATGTTTCGGTTCAGTAGGAGGAAGGACTTCGATGGGAGATCTGAATGAATCGTTTAAATTAGATTAGGGGGAATTAAAGGTTTGTCGAAAGCAACGAAACAGTGTTAATTCCGGGTCTGTAATATATATTTTGGTAAATGAATTCCACGTTTTAAAGTGGCTTATCAAAGGGCAAGCTTTATAATTATAAAAGTTTAATGTTGTGTTCGACAAGCTTGTAATTACATAGGTCGTTTTGTGAGTTTAATTTAAAGCGAAAATACATTCAGCAAAATAGTAGGCAATTTTGTATGATGCAATGCAAACCTTTTGTTTGTTATGGTTGTTACGGTAGTTTTGTCAGAAGTGCCTCTATGATCTTGCCAGGCGTTATAGCTACGAGTAAGAGACGGAAAAATAGTAACGTTTTATTTATAATCAAACATATAATCATATAGAAGCTTGAACTCATTTCATCGTAAAAAAATAAAAGTATTATCAACTAATCAACTTTCTTGTTTAGTTTTTAACATTACATGTTTGTGTTTATTATTGCTCTTTAATTACAAATATTAATTCAAACATACATTTGGAATGTTTATTTATTATTATATAGTATCTGTTATTTCTTCACTCACTAGATTTAAAAATGTAGTAGTTTATAAATTTTTTTTAAATAAGAAAAATGAATTATTCTAATAAACCATACTCAATTGAATTGGAACGAATGAATATTGTGTAATCTAACCTCTCAAATTAAGGATGTTCTGGCCATAAGGTCCCAACCAAAAGTTTAAGATTGCGATATTAATCCATTTTAGTAATTTATCAAGTTTTCTATTGCTGTAAAGTATACATTAAACTCAAATTAGTACCAATAGTATTTTCAATGCTTTAAAATGTCATTCATTTTTTAAAATAAATTTTAAGGTGTGACTGTACGTTATATTCAACCCGAGAAAATAGAAAGGAAGTAGATAGAAAGTAGATAAAGATAATGTACATTTTGTACTGATTAGTACACTTTTAATTTAACAAGATCTCTTGTAATATTTTCAGTTTGATTATTTTCGAAAATGATATCACTTCCTAAGATCTTAAAGAATATATATAAAAAATTTCAGAACGATATGACACTATTTTATAAGTGTTTCTTTCTAATTTAAGTTGTTAACGCCATTGAATTCAACAAATTTCCATCAGAGCCAATGTTACTTTCAAACTCATATATATCTTATAAATATCTTATATATATCTTATAAACTAAACTCGCGAATAACTCCAAATTTTGTACACCAATTTATAATGAAATTATATAACTATAAACTAAATTTGAACATTGTGGCACTATTTTGATCACTTATAGCCTGATCACTTAAAATTGTTGCTGCTTACTTTCTTTCAAATTTTTGTCCAACTGATTCAAACTTTTGGTTACGGAGATATTTTAATTTTGATAAACACCAGTTTTCCCTAGAATTAAAAAAAATCATAACTCTGTGACTAAGGCCTATTTGAATAAACGCTGAGACATGTGACTTCTTTTTTTTAGCTAAGGAATGAACTTCAATTTAAATTAGACAGCAGAACTATCAAATTCTTTACCCAAATAATCCTTTATGAAAGTAAAATCAATAATTGTACACTTAAAAAGAACATTTTTTTATTAACGTTACGTTTAAAATTATTTTGTATGTATTTAGTCTGGCGTTTACTTTAATTACTGACAAAATTTTAATAGAGAAAAAAACGATTCTGAAAATTACATTTTTGGCAAAGGAACAAAACAAAATTAACCATCAGCTGTCTTAGCCTAGCATGCCTGGATTATGGATTCTGAGACGTTATCCTAGAGAAATTAAAATGAAAACACTATACCCTACGGAAAAGAAACAATAAAATCCGATAAACTTATAATAAACCGCTGCAAAGTCATTGGCAGTTAGCTTCCTCCTAACTAATTTATTGTTCCATTATTATCTCGTTTGTATTATTAATTTATTTTCATACGTCCATTTTAGAATTTATTGAACAGCTAACAAAATGTAAATATAAATTTTGTTATTGAATTAAAGTCCTAAAAAACAGAAGAATATAAGAACAAAACAAGCTTGAATAGCCAAAGAAAAGTAATTCTTTTTATTTTAGGAGGAAGCAAAATGTTACAGATTCATATACGCCCAAATCCCGATAAAATCTATAAGTTTAGGTTTTTATAAGTCTTTCGACCGGATACACATTCAGTTTTTTAAATAGTGAAACAATTATTTGATTAAAAAAAAATTGGTTGAAAATATATATGTAACAAATTTTTTAACTCTACGACTTTATATTATTTATTTCAATGCCTCTAAATTATTGCTTTTAAAATATTTGAACAATAAAATGATAAAGAATCCACAAGAACATTTTCGACTGCTTATTTCTTTTTTGGCAACACTATAATCAATGCAAACCTCTTCAAATTGCGTGACTCCGAAATTCAAAACTCATGCACAAACGGCTCTCCCGTCCTCTACTTCCCTCTACCGAGCAATAGTTATACCGCGATTGCAGAGCGGCCGCCAAGCGGTGGTGAATCGAACTATCGCGAGTTCACGAGCGCGCAACGGGGCAAGTAAAAAAAACTCTCCTACTCCGTGTCCCCCAGGTAGCCCGGGTGAGGGCAGCATCTCGCGCCGAGCGAAAGCCTGCTGCCTGCAACCTACGCGCCTGACGTCCCTCTCTCCTTTACCTCTCGCCTTTTTACGCTCATTCTCCACTGCCAGGATCAATCTGACCTTTTTCTACTGGGCTCTGGTTTTTTGCCTATATTCAATTTCGTGTTTATTTTCGAACGTTAACGCTATTTTTATGAATCTTTACTTTCACGGCGCCTGTCGCTTTTTTTATTTATTGCTGGCTATTTTAGTGTATTTCTAATCGCTTCTTTTGCTTTGCTTTGTCGTATTCGCTTTTATGTGTCTTTTTAATCTTGATTAAAGATGATGATAAAGAATGATGTCGTGCTGCAAATTAATTTTATTATAATTTACGAAGACTGAGAAAATCAAATTATACTTTGCTCTGTCTGTTAGTTTGATCAATTTAAATTTTGTTTCTAGAACTATAAAGTTTAGATATTAAATTTAACTGAAAATATTCTCGTTTAATCGAGCTGTTGATCAGTAGATGCTTAATTTTCTATCAGAGAATAAGTGGCTGCAATTCATACACTCAAATCATCCTGCAATCGCTCACTTGAATAAAAAAGCTGCATTTAAAATTTGAAATTATCTTAATTTCCTCAGTTCATCAACTCGATTTTTCAGCCGGCTTTTACGCAACGCGTCCCCTTCTAAATATAAAATTCGCTCGCATCGAATGCGTTCGAATTCGGATGCATAACGGTAAACAATCGAACGCCTTAAAAAAATGGGAATCGATCAAATTCGCATCGTCAAATCCCGGTGTGTTCTGCAGCCTCTCGCCCGAGCACGTATCATAGGTGTACGGTTATGACTCTCTCCCTCTCTCCGTTTGAAAAAAAACGGACGGTTAAATCGGCTCTCTCGCGAACGGGATATACGTAAAAGCGAGTCGCGGCGCAAGAGGGGGAGAAGCCCTTCGGCTCTTTCCGTGTGCGTTCGGGCGGCTGCTTCTCCCGCCAGCAACTTGGCAGCGCTGCTGCTCGCGGTTCCCCGTATCGCCGCGAGCAGCGTGTGCGCAGACCGGGCTGCGCAGCAGGCGTGTGCGTTGTCCAGATTCTTTGTGCCATTCCTGGCATACCAAAAACAGAGCGCGACCAGCCAGCTCCTCTATCTCTCTCTCTTGTTCGCGCGCAGAGTGAAACTCTCTCCCTCTCTCTCTCTCTCTCTCTTTCTCTCTCTATCAGCGTACACAGAGCGTGTCGTCGTCGCGGAGTGCGTCTATGAGCGCCGAAAACGCAGCCCGTTCGTGTGTGTACGCAGCCGGTTCCGAAGTGCAGCACTGAGCGCGCGCGCGAGGATATTCTTGTGCTTTTTACGGAGAAACAGTGGAACACTGGTGATCAGCAGCGTCTCGCGTGCGTTCGGCCGACGAGAAGGCCTACCCCGAGAGGAGGGACCCACGTCAGCTCGACCTGTGGTGAGTAGTACATGCACATACGAGAGCCACGCTATTTCTGCCCGTGCGGACGCACACGTATGACTCGCGCTCGCCTCGCGTGTGCGCCGACGCCCGAGCAAGCGTTGTCCTTGTCTCGGCGGCGAGACCGAGTGTACGCGCCTTTTTTATTCACGACGACGACGACGACGACGGCGACGATGACAAGTCGCGCTATCGAGCCGTCCGTCTCGATGGTTCTCAAAGGGTTACGGGCTTTTTTTAGGGGCTTTTCGAGGCACAAATACTAAGATGCGCCAGAGGTTCTCAAAGAGGTTTTATTGCCAGCTCTGTCGCTCGTTCGCTCTCGCGTCCCGGGGAGCCGAGATGTAATTGGTGCGAGCGAGAGAGAGGGAACGAGCGAGACGGCGAAAGGGCCGGAGAGGGAGATAGAGAGAGGAGGAACAGGTTGAAGCTCTCCGAGGCTGTTTTACATTAACTCTCGAGGCTCTTTTATGAACGGCGTGTCTGTTTATGCCGCATAGGTTTTGGACTGTTAACAGGTGAATTCTTTTTTGCTCCTTGAGAGCCTCTGGATTGGGAGGGTGAAGTTTGCTTTTTTTTTTTACTTGTCCAATGGGTACTTGAGTCTGTTCTAATTTTGCAGGGAGAGAAGAGCTCTGAGAGAGCGCTTGATGCTTTTCCCCGAATTCGTTTTCTCGTCTGCTTGGATTCCTCGAAATTATTCGTCGTGTTTACTTTAATATCGGTGCATTATTCATCCTGAAAAAAAGGAGAGACATTATGCTGCGCGCATTGTTTACGATACTTTGCGTGCAACACGAAACGCACAAAGAAAAACAGTTTACAGAATTATCTAAGAAAGTTAAGCTGTAGATATATAAAAAATGCTCTCTGCTGAATTTTTCCTCGTTAATCATGTACATGCTTTTGCTTCAATTTATACGAATGTGTTATAAACTAACTTTACATATCCTTTATTAAATATCTTCTTTTTATAATTAAAACAAATAAATCTATTTTACCTTTTGCACACCTTTGTATTTTTCTTAATATCCCTATTCCCTTCCAAATCGCTTCAAATTAGGGGACTAGAAGTCAGACAACCGTTTTCATCGATGACGTGATAAACTCTTAAAATTTTCCGCACAAGATAAGTCGTCACCTCGCCGTTTCACCTGAAAAAGTGTATTTAATTCGTGAGTAAATATAGCAAATTAATTTTATTAATAAAATTCTCGATTGAAAAGCAAAAACTACAAAGTATTGACTGTCCTAAGCTTAAAAGTTTCAATAATTTAAAAATTAATTCTCAGTCATATCCAAAGCTCGAGCGAAACTCAATTTTTCGAACAGAATACCGCCGAAACTACTCTATTAAAAAAATGGACTAAGCAAGTGTTTCACGGCGACCGACAACTGACTCATTAAAGCAAACTTAAAACTCATCCGTAAAAAGCAGCAGCTTATCAGGCACCCGACAGTAGGTATTGACCGAACAATCAGATAAACCCCCTAAAAAAAGAGAAGAGAAAAAACAGGTGCACCTCTCGAGAGGTCCGTCTCGCGAAAAAGACCGGCGATCTTGCGCTCTCTCGGCACCTAACCTTTCGGACGCGCGTTTTCCCGTGCGGGCGAACGTACACAAAAGATTCCGCACGCGCGGCGCCGCTACCACCACCACCGGGTCTCCGCGCCGCCGCTGCCGCCGCCGCCGCCGCCGCCGCCTAGGATATGACCGCCTCCTCTCCGCCGGCGGCAGCAGCGCCGCGCACAGACTTCGCGCGCGCGCCCGCGTCATGTTTGCCAGCCGCAGCACTTCCGAGTCCGCCGCGGAAATCCGCCAGCAGCAGCAGCAGCAGCAGCAACAGCAGCTTTAGAACACGCATCGACTCTGTTAAGACTCTTAGGTGATGCCGGCCGCGGCGGCACCCAGACGTCAGATTATCGCGCGAGTGCCGTGCTCGATACACGAGTGACAGTTGGTGCGAGGACGAGCGACGACGACGAGGACGACGACAACGACGACGACGACTGGGACGACGGACCTGGGCAATTATTGTTGTTTTGCATTGCCGATTACCCCCCCCCGCGCCGCTCGTACTCCGGGAGTGTTGTCTAGTGGTTCTGTGAATGATGTGCGAGTGAGAAAGAAGAGGGACGGAAAGAAGAGGAGCTTTCGGCTTTTCCTCAAGAGCGATTTTTAGCTTCTCGACTGATCTCTCTCCCCGTGCGGCGAAGACGACGAGCGCGAAGATCGCGAGGGAGAAGAAGAAGGCTTCGTCTGCTGCTCTTGGATGGATACCGTGCATTATTTCTGGAGTGAGTTTCTTCTGCTCTCTCTCTCTCTCTCTCTCCCTGTGCTTCTTTTTTCGCGGCGACGTTTCGCGGGAGAGCGAGGCGGGTGAAAGGCTGCGCGCGCGATTGTTTTTCGGGGAAAAAGCCACTTTGACCCGACGGGGGAAAGGCGCGCGCCGCGATGCTTAGGAAATAATAAAAAAAAAAAAAAAAACGGCTGCGAGGTGACGTTCGCGCGCTTTGCGGAAAATGCGCGAGTTAAATGCGCCGCGTTTTGTCAATATTGTGTCTCATTAGAGGCTCGGCTTTTTAAAGCCGGGATTTACTGCGCTATTGTTTTCTACGATTTTAAACATCGCGGGGAATTAATCGGCGATCATAGGATAATGCTCTTACGAGCAGATTTAGCAAATAAAGCGTTTTTCAGTCGGATTCTCGCAATACTCGGTTCTCTTTTAGAAAAAAAAAAGTGTCAACCGTGGAATTAAACGTGGATGCAGGTATATTGCAGGTGAAAATTATTCTCGATTGTTTTCATCAGTGATAAAGTAGCGAAGTTCGACTTTTCCTTGCCGCCAATTTACATTTAAATAGCCTCGATTATTTTCACTCTCCGAGACATAATAGGGAACCTAATTAAGTAACTACTGCATGAATACCCGTGAATTATCGTTCTTAAAAAAGAAAAAAAACACGTTTTAATTCCCTCCAACGCGTTCGCCGTTAAACTCAGCCCGAAAATAAGATACCGTCGATTCGTTGCGTTTCGGTATTACCCAGCTTTTTGCCGATAATGAGAAAAATCGAGAGCGAGAAGAAGCCCCCGATATTTCAGAGCGTTGAAAACCACGTACGGCCCGATGTGCGCGTGACTTTTTTTTACGCGGCGGAGTGTTTTTTTTTTTTTTTCATTTTCATCGGCGCGCGGCCTCCCCGATCGAGCGATTCGCCGCAAGTTTGATGAAAGTTTTTCTTTATGACTCACGAGATTTATGAATTTGTTTTGAGTTCGCTCTCGGCCGCGACGGTATATATTATAATTACGTGCACGAGAAAAATTCGAAAAGGAATTTCGCGAGATTCTTAACCTTAAAATTTCGATCTGCAAATGCGAATTCGCGTCCGTTTCTCTTAATAAAGAATATACCTTTGTAAACGGTGCCCGTAAAAAAAAACGGTCGTCAAACGCTTTTAAAAAGCGCCTCGAGTGCTTTGATTTCAGTCGCGACGTTAGAATCCACAATGAAAATTCCAGAAATAACGTAATTCATTAAGATATCGCCGAATTCTCTTATCGGGGCCGCCTTCTTTCTAGGAAGCCGATAATTATACAAAACAATTAGCAACTGGTAACACCGCGCGACAACTCGAGTCACCGGCGACTTATCAACCGCCCAGAGTCAACAAAACTAAAAAGGAGTTTATCGCGCGGGGCAATCAATATATACACCGGTACACCTACGTTTCCAGAAAAAAAGCGCGCGCTAATGAAAACGCCGGTGACTTCATCGTCCCGCAAATATTTACGGATCGTCCGAATACCGCGGAAAAAAAGAGAGAAAAAGAAGAGCCAGAATTCCGACTTCCTAATTTCTGCGCGCCTCGGCGGCCGCCGCAGCATCAAAAGGCGATTCGTTACGTAAATTTAATCAACTACTTGTCAGCCGTTATCTCCCCGCTCACCGGTAGGAGAGCACGACCTGGCACCTACACTTCTCTTCTACGTGCTCCGCTTCGAGCGGGAGGAGGGGAGAGGGGGGAAACTGCGCGAGCGCGGATTATAGCCGGCCGATTTGCCGGCGATAAAACTACGATAAGTATATCCCCTTCTCTCTCGGGAGGCCGCCGAGGCTTTTTGCCACCGAGCTATTTCGCGCGCCGATTGTTGTTGGAAATGTTCCACGTGCTTTGGACTTTGATTTTCGCGAATTTTTAACTTTAATGCCCGCGCTCCCTCCCCCCCTCTTCCCCCGGTTAACGCTAAAATTAGGCGTTCGCGAAGGTTTTTAATGTCGATTACGGTTGTTGGACTGGTAAATCGACGTTTCGGCGCTACTTGGAATTTTCTTTCGATCGGAGGATTGGCGTTTGGAAAATTTTAACGCGTCGATTTCGGTCATTGGCTGTTGAATTCGCCGTTGGTGTATAGAACGACGCAATAAATTAATTATTCGATTGAATTTATACGGCGAATTCGTTTTAGCAAAGTAATATATTTGATACTTTATGTTTTTATGGGGAATAATAAAATTTGTGTACATTTTTCCATTAAACGTTAGCAAACACGAATTACAATTCGCATTTAATTCAACGTTTTACGAAAGAGTTTATTAATGTTTGTTGCCAGAAAATTAAATTCTGAATTTTCGCGGAAAATTAAATAATTTTTAAACGAAATTCGATAGCCCGACCATTATTGCTGCTTCTCAAACTTTAATTGATTTATTTATTATCATTATAAACGAATAATATTTAACAACTTTTGGCGACATTTTCGCTTCGAGCGACCAATCAATCTGACGACATTAACCATCATTTTAAATTCATTAAACGCGAAAAGGGGGTAAACAAAAACGTAAATAAAGGAAAAAAGTAATTTTCTAAATTAACAATTGATTAGCTTAATAATAAAACGACCGATACGAGGCCGTTTTATTGGTCCTCAAGAAAATGCCGAAAGCTTAACCCTACACCAGTAATAGAGCAACGCTATAACGTTTATTTTTGGAACGTCGAATATTTCAAAAATTCTCAAAACCCTCTTTTCAAAATTCGAACTTCCGCGCTTATTTCATCGCATATCGCGCGAACCCTTAAAACACACCGCAGATTCGAGATCGCACCGAATAAACCTCCGCGAGCGCATTCTTATCCAGCGGGGTTGTAAATCTAAAAAATTTAAACCTCTCCCTCGCGAACCGGCGGCACTATTTACTCGGCCGCGCGCATCTTTTCATCCTCGCGCCATAATTCTGCGGCCAGGCCGCGCGCGCAACTTTATTTCTTCGTTCCATTGTCGGTGGGCCAACTATCGCCTCTCCTCTTCGGGGGGGGAGCGCTTATCAAAGTCCCCGCGGGGAAGTTTAGGCGAGGAAATTTCGTCCCCGACCGCCGCCGCCCTAATCGTTTGTCACGGCCGATGTACAAAAGGCGCGCGCGCGAAATTTCTTCCTCCCGTTCCGATTATCGGCGGAATATTGCAGTCCGGGATATTTATGCGCGGCTCCGAGAATTACGCTGTGTATCCTCTCTCTCCCCTTCCGCGCTTGTCGAATATATCGGAAGGGCCTTTTTTTTTCCTAGGAACGGACTCTCGGACTCTCTCTTTGCTGGCTCGGGGAAATCGGAGAGGTGTAGCTGAAATGTCAGAAACGTGAGAGTCGAGGCGAGGCTCGGGAGTAATCAAGATTGCGCTCGACTACGTTTACGATGATAAATTTATGCTTGACTTTTAGACGCGCGGTTGGCAATAAGTATTTTTCGGAGCTCCGGCGATGGAGTTTTTTAAGGGGGAAAATTCAGTGCCGCGGCGTTTTGAAATACTTGTGGTTTTATTATCGTCGGCTGCGAGTGCCGATTTTGAGGAAAGGGATACATAAGTAAACGCGCGATTACGCGCGTGTATTTTAGCTGGAAACTGTACGTTTCACTTTGGAAGAAGTACCACTTGAAGACGAAAACGACGTAGAAAAGACAAATACAGGTTTCAGGTAACAGATCGATCTTATTTACTCGGTCTCGAACGATCAATAGAAAATTAATTTTTCTAGAAGCGCCGATGAATCTCCCGCTCCACTTCTTCGTAATCTCGAGGTTTGTACGTCTTATATAAAAAAACAGCTGTTTTTTTTTGTTTTTAACGAACGCCAAGTAATAGAAGTGAAACATCAGCGCGCGGTTTTCTTTTGTGAGCCGTCGCTCCGGAACTTTCAGGTCACGGACGCAAACGCGCAGCGTTGTGTATATACTTTCTTTGTTTTGGTTATTTGACAGTTTTTCAGTTAAACACCGGTCAATATTTACCTGCACGCCGAGTTCGACGACACACGCCGAGCGCCGAAAATAAATGTATACGCGAGGTATATCGAAAGTATGAAAAAAAAAACTGAGGTCAAAAAAATTGGCTAATACATATATACACCGATAGATTAGCAAAGTAAACACTCCCCGATTCCCGGAAACGGCAATAAGCGAGCGAAAATAAAAAACGAGGAAAAAGCTCTCTCGCCGTCGATCGAAACGCTAATCGAATCTAAAAGTCCACTCGATCCTCGCGCCGCGCTCGACAGCAACCCCGCGGGCCTCGAAATCACGGAAGCCGCCGGGGCTCTCTCGCATATGAAGCTCAATTAATCCGCTAATCAGACGGCTATTAATAAGCAGGCGGCGGGGCAAAAGCTCTCTCGCTCTCGGCGCAGTCATTCACTTCCTCGCGCGCTCTTTTTCTCCTCTCTCATTGTATTCCCGCGCGCGCGCGCGCGCTCGTCATTGATCGAATGACTCGCGCGATTTTCCCGGGCCGCGGGCTTTTTTTTCTCTCTCTCTCTCTCCGTCGGCGGCGGCGGCGGCGGCGATCGTATATCTCGCCGCTCCGTGACAGCTCCTAGACTCATTAAAGCCCTGCGCCTTCTTCTTCCTCTCTCCTCTACTTCGCAGCGTATAAATAGACGCACGCTCGGCTTATCCTGAGTGCAAATGGAATTTCGCGCACTGCCCGCTCTCCCTCTCTCTCTCTCTCTCTCTCTCTGTATGTCTTTCTTTCCCGCTCTCCCTCTGCTCCTTTTCTCCGCGCCGCGAGAGAGAGAGAGAGAGAGAGAGGAGCTTTATTTCTGTCGCGCTTTTTAATTTGCTCTTTAGCCCCGGTCCCTTAAGCACGCGGGCAGCTCTCTCTCTCTCTCTCTCTCTCCCGATTGCTGCCTTTGAACTCGAGCGCTGTCTCTTTTATTGCGAGAGAGAGAGCTTGAGGAATAATTAAGCGCGAGTCGACGGCTGATTGTTGTGTACACGCGGTAAAGAGGGAGCTGCGGCAAGTGGCATTCATTGCGGCTTCTTGATTGATAGAGCTCGCTTTCGTTTCTCTCTCGGATAGCAGCGCGCTCTTTTTATTTTTTTTATTTTTTTTTTACTAACGTCAGTTTACCGAGGTGTGCAAACGGGAATTTCCCAAAAAAAAACGCTCTCCCGACGAGAAGACACGGGGATTTTTATCAGCCGTCGCGAGCTGTAAAAGCCGAATCAATCTAAAACGCTAATCCGCGCCGGGTGGCGTGTAATCAAAAGCTATTTTTAGGGTAATTAGCAGCGCTCTCTTCCTCGGTCGCCTTTTTTAAATCGCCTTAATCCGCCTTAATAAAATAACAAGAGCAGCGGCGGCGGCGGCAGCAGCGGCGCAGTGGCGGCGCATTCAGGCACCGGATAAAAAAGAAGCAAAAGCGATCTCGAACTGTAACCCCTTTGGTCCGCTTCTCCTCACCCCGTTGCCCGTTTAATTTCGCGTTCGCCGTTCTCTCCCTCCCCGTGTGTCCTCGTTCGCGGCGCTCCTTTTTCCTCTCTCTCTCTCTCTCTCTCTCTCTCGCTCTCTGGCCCCTTTCGCTTTTCCTGTTTGTTTTGCCGTCGCCGGTGCCAAATTGTCAGGCGCGAGGCGCTACTAAAATTACCGTGGAAGGTGTTGCCGACGCTCTTCTCCATTTCCGTCCTTTGCCGTTTCTCTCTCTCTCTCTCTCTCGCGAAGCTGAATGCAACCGCTAATATACGCAAACAGAAGCAAGCCCCCTCCGAGTTAATTCCTCGGCGGCTGGAATTGGATTTCGTTCGCAGTATTTTCCTTCTCCTCCTCCGCCGCCGGCCGAAATTAATCATCCGCGATTGTTTCGCTCGCGGGAGATTTAAATTCGCCGGGGTTTTACGAGACGCCTCGGCCTCCAGAGAAGCGTAAGCGTAATTCGATTGGGGGTTCTGATTCGGAGAGACTCGAGAGGCCCCCCCCCGAATTAAGGGCTTGTGTTCGCTTTGACGAACGAAGCCTTTTCCTTTTTTTTTCGAATTCGATTCTCCGCTCTCGAAAATTTATTGCCCTCTATGAATGCCTTCCTAGAACTCTCGCGCTCTCCGCGATATATTGAAAAAGCGCGCGCGCAAAAAAAAAAAAAAAGAGGAAGAGCTCTCGCTTCGAAACGCGTACAGCTTTTTTCGCCGAATAAAGTAATCCGCGCCAAATACTGTTTTTCTTCGGCGCGCTGCTGCATGTAAAAGGTGTACGGAAAAAAAAATGAAACAAATTTAAAGCTACAATCGATCCAGCTGCACGTCTCTCGCGAATGAAAAGACCGGGTAAAAAAAGAAAAAATATTTAAACGAACAAATTGAAGCGCGAATCGGTATCGAGTGCGCGCGCCGATAAAAAACTTTTTCAAGCGTTCATTCCCACTTAATAATTTGAATATACACACGGAGACGCGCGTCGATCTCTCTCTCGAGAGCGGGCGGGCAATTGCGTAACAGCTAATCCCCCGCTTTTAAAATCCCGTTCCACGAAATAATCAATACATCATCCGCACGTGTATAATTCACTCTCTCGCAGCGGGGAGAGCAGCAACGCCGCCGGAGCACTCGAGAATCAGCTGACCGGGGCTCTCTCTCTCTCTCTTGAAAAAATTCCACAATAAGCGCCGCCGCCGCCGAATCTTTTTCATACGCCCCTATGCGTGTGTACGCGCGCGCGCACGGAAGGGTCGGAGAGACAGCGGAGTTAACACGGCGATAAAGCGAGGGGAGAGAGAGAAGCCACCTGGCCTCTCTCTCTCTCTCTCTCTCTCTCCGCTGTGTGTATATGTTTTCATCCGGCTGTCGGCGTTTTTCTCTCCCCCTCCTGGGTTATTGCACGGCTTGTCCTCGCCGCCGCCGCGGCGACGTCTGTCCTGGGGGTTCTTGCTTGCGACGCGGCTGTACGGAGTGTTTTCATGACGCGATGGGGTAATCGAATTCGGGCGCCTGAGCCTTATTGCACGCATTCTTGCATAATAACGACTTTATTTCGGTGTATATCGGGCCGCCTTTTTCTTCTCTCTCTCTCGCCTGTGAGTCAGACTTTGGAAATTTTCGCTTTTCTTCGGCTTTTGGCGATCGGTGTGATTAATGGTCGTTGTTTTTTTTTCTTTTATTTATTGCGCGCTTTTACAGAAGTACGTAGTTTATTAGGCAAATGATGTATAACGCGAAAAATTGCAAAGGAAGTGGAGGCATAAATTTTCTACGGCATTAACTCTGCTTTTAATAAACCTTATTATATAATTTTTATAAATACAATGCTACTGAATATACATAATAGAAAGCATTCTTTTTTATTCGATGAAATTACGATAGCGACAATATTGTAACAGAAGAGCGTAAAACGTCGAGGCAATAAATGTCCGTACATTTTTTTTAAGCATCACTATTAATCAAAGCCTCGCGAATTACCGAGCTATCAAAAACAGTCGACTCCCGCCCGGAGCAGATAATTCCCGATACCGTCAAACCGTATACCTCAAAGCCAAGCCGAACCTAACCGCCACCCCCTCAAACAACTCGCATCCATTCGCTTTTCGTCACCCCTCCTACGAAAAAAAAAAAAAAAATCAGCAGCAGCAGCGGCAGCAGGAAAGTTTCCGTCGGACTTGTTGCGACTGCGGCGGCCGCTGGCATGCACACAGCTCTCTCTCTCTCTCCCCGCGCGTTTTCTGGCAGCGCGTTCGCCGTCGATTGACTCCCTCTCTCGTCCCCCCCCCCCCCTCACCGTTCGGCGCTGCAGTCGCGGCCACTGCGGAATTATGATTTGCCACTGCGCGCCAAGCGCCCCGGCTCGCTTGTTTCCATCGGGGAATTTGATAAGTTCCTGCGGTTTCATTTTCGAACCCCTCTGAACCTCCGCCCCCCCCTCCCGCCCTTCTGCCGTTGCCGACGCTGGCTTTATTACGGTTCGCGCGCGCCGTGGGGCTGCCGAGAGAGAGAGAGCCAGTTGCCCGAGTGGATTTCGACGATTTTTGCTCGCTTTTCGAGCGAGCCGAACCTTTGTTTTCGAGTTTGATTGTCGAGCGGCCGATGTACGGTGTAATTCGGTGTTTGCTTTTTCATTATTTCGCTTTGGAGTTTTCGTTTTTGCGCGTTCTCTCTCCTCGTTGGCGAGTTCGGGTTTTTTTTTGTTTGTTTTTTTTTTTTTTTTAGACTAATTGAATTTTGTTTCTTGGTTAGTTTGAAAAGTAAGAGTTTTTTCCGGGAATCGATTTGTAAAAATTTCCTTGATAAAGATTCTGTGAATCGTTTTCTATCTTGAAACTAAAGACCCTCGAAACTGTTCAGCTGAAAATGCACTAGTAGTGGTATATTTAAAAGACTATTTAAAATTGATTTTTTTTTCTAACATAAATAAAAAAAATCTTATATTGGATAAAATAGACTTTCTTCGCGGGGATTTAAAATACTGCGTAAATCGTTCGACTCGCCAGAACCCGGCAGAACCAGTTTGAAATTTCCCTTAAGAAGCTTCCAGCACTTTATAAAACAAGTAGCCTCGCCTCATTTCATTCACCTCGCACGGACAATAAACAAATCCCCCGATAGCATCGCTTAATCAGAGCAGCGCGTAAAGTCCCGAAGCCTCGTATTAGCCCAAGAAACTCCATACCCCAAAGGCACGGAACAGCAGCGGCAGCGGCAATTACCCAAACGCAAACGCAAAAAGAAGCGAGCCCCGGATGCCTCGGAGCACACCTGATGCAGGAGCATTAGAGACGCGCAATCGGCCGGCCGATCGATAAATAGATTCGTAAAATCTTAGCCCGCGGCCGAGTATCGCCAGGCGGAAAAGGAAATGACCCGTACGTGCAAATCGCGCGAGCGTTGTATTACAGCGGCTGCTGCGCGCGCGCTCTCCGCCGGCTATCGCGATCTAGATGCATATCGATCGATTTACGTAAGGGAGAGGGAGAGAGAGAGAGAGAGAGAGAGATCTGGGCCGCCGCCGCCATTGGCGCTGGATATTGCGATAATTATCGATAAGCTCCGCGCTGCTGTGACGCCGCCGCCGGGACTGTTAGTACGTCTGTGTGTATGTAGACGTGCGTCTGTGGCTGTATTACGACGGATTTATGGGATTCGAGGAGGCAGGGAGGCTTCGGGTTTTACTTTCTGCTTTTTGGTCTTTTTATTTGTTTTACTGTTTGGGATGCTTTTTGTGCCTCGTGTTGTACGAGGTGCATTTCAAATTTATTTAACGTATTTATTTTCTAAATGTATATTCGAATGTGGAACGGATGACAAATAAATGATTTAATTTATACATCGAATCATTTGCATAATAATTTCAAAATATACTTGCTGTAATTTATTATTATTATTAAATATAATGAAGGCTTCATTGTTATTAAATAAAATGTTATTGAAGCGACCGGATTCTCTGTTAATTATATCCAATTGAATTTTCGGTTAATTTGACGAAAATTTCTATTAATATAAAAAATTAAATGTTGAGTTAATAAACATTCTGTCAAGTTAATAATACCTATATTAATTCAAAAGTTTTTTTTTTTCAAGCCGACAGAATTTCCGTCAAATCAACTGAAAATCCAATATCCAATTGGACATAGTTAACAGAAAATGTAGTTGAATCAATCAAATGTTTTTCTCAGTACATTCAAAAAGAGTACAAATATCAATGCCCAACGAGCAAGTACAAGTAAATAATTATTTACCGGCTGTTCTTTGTTGATTAAAAAATATTAATCAAACACCGCTGCACACAGATTTCTATTAATTACGATGTAAAACATTAATTGAAAGCTGTTAATGGAAAGATTTACAAGCGCGATTATCTTATTTACAGCAAAGTAAAACGTTTATAAAAGTTCCCTATTAAATATATCGAACCAACCTGCCGAGTCGAAAGCCAACGATATTTTTCCACGTAAAGCGATACAGTTAGGAAGTAGAGTTTAATTATATTATTTAAATAGAGCTAATGAATTTCGGCATTAGAAAAGCCGCACTAAAAACAGCCGTAAAATTAAATTAAAATTTTAATTATAATCTCGGGGTCTAATCAGCAGTAAATCACCGGGGCCCACATTGTGTATCGCGGAAAACTTAATTACGACGCATTACCCGCGCGCGGCAGTAAAGGCTCGTAAAATCGCTCAAAGTCCACTAGTGCATTCCTCGGCCGGGCGCACAACACAATGCGCAATCGCGCACTCTTTACGATCTTAATCCGGCGCGATTTCCAGTCGCGAAACATGGGACTCGAAGCTTCGACCTCTCTGCTGACGTGGGAGCCGTGCCTGATTGCGGAGTCGATGCAAGAGACTGTGCTCAAGGGCTAAACGGGTGTAGGGATGAGCTGAGTTGTAACGTAGTGGCGCTAGACTGAAGAAGAAGTGCCTTGTATTGAGAATGAGATTGTCTTTTAATTTATCTGGTTGTATATTGCGCCAGGAATTCAGGACATTGGAAAATGTTAATCGTGTACATTGTCGAACCAACTTTAGATCTGTTTCAGGCAATTTTTTCCTATTTGAGAAATATCGGTTTGAAATGAGGAAATGTTTTCAAACTACGAGTTCTAAGAAAAGATAACAATTTATATTTCACGATAAAAAAATGATGGAAACTCTCAATAAAAATAATAACTTCCTTGGTAGAAATAGCTGACATTTTTTCAAAATAGATTGGACATTTTTACTTTAGTAATGCCCAAAAACGGGAAATTATTTCCGTCCATTAGTGTTACCTAAATCAAACGCTTTTTGTAGTGTTTTTTTTTGTATTTTAAATGTTATTCTAAAAGTGCTTATATTTGACCCATAAAATGGACACATATTTCTTGGCTACTTTTTAATTTTCTTCAAAATCAGCTAAAACTTTTTCTTCACGCTGCCCAATTTTCCAGCATCGATTGATCAATCTTCCAGGAAACATTAATATTGCATTAAAGCTGTCCAAAAACTAGTTTCCTATCCATTAAAAACGTTATTTCTACTAGAGTGAGGCATAATTTTCGTTGAAATTTCCGTCAATATTTACATCTCTGCAAGGTGAAAAAAACGAGTGCATCCACCTGAAACGCCTAAACGTTCGCGAAACCAGAGCTCCACCCAAGACCCGCGCAAACCCAAAAGGCGCCCACGTTTTTCCGAACCGACAACACACCAGAAACACAATGTATCCGCTCTCCCGCGCGCTCATTACACATTCATTCGCGAACTGTCAAACTAGTAATTGCCCGACGCGCGTTCGCGTCCGCATATTTATTACCAGTCATTGTTTCGCCGAGCCGCTCGGGGGAGGGCCGAAAAATGATACATACGCTTCGGGGCTTTGTGCGCCCCGGGTAATGCCGCGCGCTCGCAGCGCGCTGCCGGCTATTGTTCGCCGTCAGGACTTAAGGCTAATCCCCGACTCGTGTCGGAGTCCAGTCCCGAGGCTTTTACGAGAGTCCGCGAGGAGCGCGCGCACACGTGCGTATTGCGCGCGCGCGTCAAGTGTGCCGGTAGTTTTTTTTTCCGACAGGTTTGTCGAGGCGTATTAGAGCTGTTTTCGAACCTGTTGGCGGGAGGCAAAAATTTAGCGATAAATCTGTTACGCGCCTGGTTACTGGGGGGCGAACGATTTTTGCGAATTAGATTTGGACGAGCTTGGGTTTGCAGTTCGTATCGGAGTCATTGGGGGAATTATCGGTTGAAACTACTTTTGAAATTGAATAAAATGCAAGCGGAGTCGTCGTCGCTCCAAGTTAATTAGTTAATTAAAGATACGCGTGGATTTTTTTTATTTATCGACCGACATTATTACCTGTTTAGAAAAATTTAATTGGAATACGAGCGAATTTAGAGGAAAATTACAAAAAATGAAGCAACACTCGACTTTCCACTTTGACAGCCGTGAAAAAAAAGTCAAGAGCCCATCTCATCAGCGGCAATTAATCTCAACAAATTAAATCCAAAGCTTGTACCCGAGCAATTTACAAGCAATTGACTCTTTTTAGCAAGCGTAAATTCTCGTTACAAAACAGCCAGCCCGAGGAGAGAGCGAGAAAAGGTGAGCCGGCTGCAGCGGCGGCAGCAGCAGCAGCACACTTGACGCAAAATGGCCCGTGGAGTCGAAGCCCCGCATGCAGAAACTCGAGGCGAGCGAGCTGCTGGGAGAGATCGAGCGGCGAGATAAGCGAGCGAGAGAAAAGCTGCTCTTTTCACGCTGGGATTTTATGCGCGTGCAGTCAAAGTCGGGGGCCGGCTGCTACATATTTTTTCTCTTTTTCGACCCGCCGCAGACGCTGAAATCTTATTACGTATCTTTATTGGACGCTTGATTACTCTTCTTCTGGCGACCGCGTTTTGAAATAGAAGGTGGGAGGCGCTGAATTGTGCCCGCCGCCGCCGCGAGAATTCGGAGCGCGGAGGGAACGCCGCTTCTTTTGTAGTTTTCGCGATGAAAATTTTTCGAGCCATGCTCGTTTTTTATTTGGAAGTATTCGCGATGCTTGCTAAACGAAACGATTGTGATATGCAGAAAATATGCGAGTGTGAATATTATTTAGGATTATTTATGTCCCCAGTAGAAATCGAAACTATTTTTAAAGTAAGAATTGGCCATTTCAATTCGCAAATGTCCAAAACTGGCTATTTTCATTCGTAAATGTCCAAAAGTTGGGCAGTACTACTACCCAAGTTTCTTACATAAATGAAACGATTTTTCGAATCTATTTATGCATTTAAAATACCCAAGCCAGCTTTTTAAAGCATTAAAAATGGAATATATTCTATTTTTACAGTATTTCCAAGCTAGTTTTATTGGCCAGTTTAGATACCCAAAAAGGTCTAAGAACTGGAGCAAAAAAATGGGGACGAGGCGAAATTAATATTTTTCTTAATTTCTCACGGAAGGACAATTACAAACGTTAAATTAGTTTAAGCTACTTTTTTGCATTTATATAAGCTATCCATAGCATTTAGATGCTTTTTACTACATTACTGAATAACTGAGAACGGAGACTGAAGTTTAATAAAAATATGTGAGGTTATGTTCATGCTTCAAAATGACCAATAAATGGCTCAAAAAAGTTTCATTTAGGTCGGAGAACTGGCCATTTTTCATGGCCATTTTATAGATTGGAAATTCTACCTATTTTCTTAATTAATTCTAGGGGTTTTGTATGTAATAATTTTAAACGAACTCCAGATGAACCAAATACAAATTTTTTACACAAAGAGCTATATTGAATAAATGATTTAAATTCTAAGGAAAATTTTTCTGTATCTCGGTCTCGATACTATCTAGTAGGCTCCAGGAGGACCTTTCCTCGACACAGGTGCACATTATTACCCTAATTTTTACTACTATAATCTTGCCCTCTTTCCTTAAATTTTAATAACATGTAATATAGTTGCAGCAGTTTTTTGGTTTCGTTCAATCTACAATTCAATTTTTAAGCGACTATGGCAATTTTTCCCACAAAATTACTCTCCGTGTACGCTAAAAAAATGTTATTAAAACAGCCGCATTTTCTGTTCACTATCCAATAGAATTTTCGGTTGATTTGACAGACTTTTTGTTGATATCAACAAATTTTTGTTAACCGTGAATTCTGTTGGATATAATTAACAGAAAATCCAATTGTCAATAACATTTTTTTCTTAAGTATAGGAAATGTAGTTTGCACTTAATGAAGTCATACTGTTAAGATATTTACAATAATTTGTTTACCTCTGAAATCACGTTTCAAGTGGATAAACTTAATGTTTATTCAAGTGTATCTTGTTAACGTCAATTAAGATTTTAACTTTACCGAAAAAAGGGTATAATCCATAAGTAGGATTAACGATGCTCCTCCGTTTCGACTCCCGAGTAACTTTCGACAAAAAAATCTTTTTAGATACGCGGCTAATTTATCGGCAGCGCATTAAAACCCGTTTAGAATAAATCGGCGCTTTATAAACAGCCGTAATTCAGTGTCGAATACCGGCAGCACAGCTCTCCTCAAACGAGAAAAAGAAGGAACGCTATCGACTTATAAAAGTATCTAATCGTAGAGCAAAAGGAAGCACGCGGAATAACCCAAGCTTGAATCAGCGCCTCGCGGCGTTAAAACTCGGGGCTTGGAAATTAAAATCCCATTAGAACTGCACGCGACTTCCGGCTGCAGCCTTGGCACTATTTCCACCCGACGGTCCATTAGATCGCTCGGCTTTATATATATACGAGTTTCGTGGAAGGGCCGGGAGCGAAAAATGTAATAAACCGCGACACACGTCGAGGCGATATTGTCCGACGTGCGAAATGAAATTGCTCCAAGACGGCGGCGGCCTCCTTTTGAAAGCGTCCTTTAATCGCAGACTGGTCTGACCTTTTTATTATCGCGGGAGCTGTAATTGTCGGGCCCCTGCTGTTTTCATGATTTTTGACGCAGGGAACGAAGGAGGAACGATAAAGGCCCTTTTAAGATGTCCCGGGGTGATGTACTGTTCCGCGAGGTGGGTTGGCTTCTGGAATGTGGCACGCGATTGATGCATAAATCTAAGATTTCGGTCAAGTTTTGAAATATTGCTTTTCGGCTTAGAATCTGAAGGAATAAATTAGTAATGGGATCGCTAAGCTTGATTGTAGCGATGTAGTAGTTCAACGTTGAAGTAGAATTGGATTTAGTCATGTGCAGCATTAAATTATGAAAACGGCTTTATTTGAGATGCAGAATAGGCTTGTTTTAGTAGAAGTAGCTGACATTTTTTCTCAATAAATTGTACATTTTTACTTTAGTGGCGCCCAAAAGCTAGAAAGTATTTCTGTCCATTAATGTTACCTAAATGAAACATTTTTTACAACGGTTTTTTGGTATTTTAAATGTTATCCTAAAAATATTTATATATAACTCAAAAAATATGCACTATTTCGATCATAGTTTCGCATCCACATAATAAATTCGTATTTCTTGGCCATTTTTAACTTTTTTCAAAGGCAGCTAAAATTTTTTTCTCGGTACTAGCCAATTTTACATCATTGATTGGTCAATTTTCCAGGAACATTGCTATCGCATTAAAGCTGTCAAAAAACTCGTTTCCTAGCCATTAAAAGTACTGTTTATATTTCTACAATACTGAAAAAAATTGCAAGAAATTTCAGTTAAATGTAACGGATGTAAGCTTACTTCCGAATCGTACATTAAATTTGTTTAATATCGTAAGTGAATTATCCATTCATGTTATTTAAATTTAAAATATATGTTCATTACGTTTCCTGTACGTTACTGAATTAGAATTGAATTACAAAACTAAAAATTAAGCTACAAAAATAGTAAATTTAAGTACATATTCATAAAATGACTGTATTGAATTTTAAAACACAATTATTAAACTTAAATTTCATCTATTTAATATATTTGAATATAAAATTACTGTTACATTATTTTTAAATTTAAGAACATTTTTAAAAGTGTACCAGGAAAACCATAAATTAATTAGCCAACTACCAAAGTTCTTCACCAGGTTCAATCACATTTCCCATCTAAAACTAAGGTAACCCCTCGCAACAGTCAACGAATTGCTCTCTCCATCATTCGGTTCGCAAGGCAGTGAGGGCCTCTTCCCGTAAACTAACTCGTAGATTCGGCTCGGAAGTCATTTCTCAGGGAAGCATCAGCCGCGACGATTCTTTCGGCGTCGGCGAATGGCGGCCGTCAGTGCCTAATTTCGCCGCTGCACACAAGATCGGGCCGCTCTCTCTCTCTCTCTCTCTCGGGGTAAAAGCCGCTCGCGCAGCTTTTAACAGTTACGAGGTGCCCGCGTTTACGAGGCGCTCTCGGTAAACGTTATTTGCGCGCGAATGCCCGTCGCCGCGCATACGGCATTAACATCGGCCAAATGGAAATTGCGTATATACCCGGGGCTGCCGCCGCCGCTGCCGCCGCCCGGTCATCTCGGGCCGCCGCGTCCGCGTTTACGACGTCGTTTCAACCCCCCCGCGTTTAATGAACAATGCGAGCCGCGTTTTGTTGTCCTTCTCGTATCTACTCTTCCTCTTGCTTGCTTGTTGGCTCGAGCTTTGTTGCTTGACGATTTTCCATCTGGCTTCGGATCCTCTCGGGGAGCAGCTCTAATTGTTATGCGCGCTAAAGCTGATGCTGCTGCTTCATATTTACGCTTTTGATGGATCTTGTTTGGGTTGGGTCATTGGGATATCCCGGACTGATAAAATTACTGTTTCTTTTGGCTGAATCAGTCGTTTGAAAAATATTTACCTATTGGAAAGGCAATCAGTATCTGACATAACATTCACTTTAAGATATTTGAAATAAATTTTGTCATATTTCATACTCGTCTGATCCAATTAGATTTATGTACCAAATCATCATTCTAAACTGTTTTCTATATTTACCTATCATAAAAAGTTTTGTAATTTATAACTTTGATTTTAAATTGCTCCATTTTCATGACAAATTTTAAAGTAGAAAGTTCCAAATCAATTAGAACAACTGGATGTATTAGTAATCAAACACCTTATTAGGTATATTCCAGTCAAGTAACCCAAGATATCTTCCCGTTCGTACGTGACGGTTTTACTGGTTACCCTAAATGTATCGCTAACAGTTATGTTACTAGTTTTTACGTCCAATTTATATTTACGTCCTTTCCTTTTCGCAACACAGCGCACACTCGTGTCTTCTCATTCAGCTAAAGCGAAACGATTATATTCACAGTATTCTAATCCTCGCGCCGCGAGTGTGTGAATTGAAATCAAGTGTACAAGCGCTTATAAATGCTCGCTCGTATCTTTTCTGCTTTTTAATATCGCATTGGCGATTGCGTAAATCATAATACTAGGAACTGAAGTACAAATACAATTATATCATTTGTTTCAGTGCTTGTTCGAATGCGTGTGCACACAATGACGGACGTTCCGGCTGATTACTTTTCTGCCCTGACTTGCATTATTATAAGATAATGCGACGCGTGATATAATCTTGTTCCACTGCTGACTGCAATAGGTTCAAGCTCCTTTTTTTTTTACATCGATCAATTTGCATATATAACTGTTTCGACGATTATAAATAATGCAAATGTTTGCAAACTGTATTACCGTGAAACGTCGTTTCGATCATTTTCAGCGTTTCGCAAGCTCGGTTTCGAACCTTCTAATGACTCCAACTGAATGCTTAGTCATGAATAGTTTCTTGAGGGAAAAGTTGATAGAAAGTTTCTAAAAATCTGAAGACGTGAAAATGTTTTTACAAATATACCAATACTCTCGAATAAATTTAACTTTTCGATACTAATGCTTTTGCTTTCCTGGCACTTTTGTAAAAAGACAAATCAATTTTACTACCGCCTTAAGCTTGAAGCTCCATAAAAAAGTCAAGCCCCTTAGCAGAATTTCAAATCAAGGCTTCGAAAGTATCCACAACAAATCAATCCCCCCCCCCCCCCCAAGAATTTCCCGGCAGCAAAGTTCGTCGATGTGTCATTTACGATCTATTATCCTCCGACAGCTCTCTCTCGTCTCTTCTACGGCTTTTTTGCGCGCAGAAAGGCAGCGAGTAAAAATCCAAGAGACGAGAACACACTTAGGGATATATTCGCGGTGCGTGGACTCGTAGCAGTTCGGCGGCCGGTCTAAGTATACCTGCGTTATTTCTGGCGGTAGCTGACGCACCGTCCCCTCTCGCGCCTATCTCTTCTTGCTCTCTCTCTCTCTCTCTCTTTCTCCGGGGGTACAGTCAAGTGAATTTCCAACGACGACGACGTCGAAATTTATCTCTCGGGTGTGTAGCTCCAGCGTGCCTGCAGTCGAGAGCTTCTAGTAATACGATACGGGACGAGAGAGGAGGGAATAAAAATAAAGCGCCAAATCAATCTTTGGCTTTACTTCCGATCTGAGTCAAGGTGAAATTTTCGCCGCTCCCCCCCATGAAAGAATAGAGAGAAGCGTTGGGCTTCAGTTTCTTTGATCGAGTCTGCTGTTAATCGGAAAACTACATGACGCCTTCTCTTTTTTCGTCGGAGTTTTTTTTGGTGGCCGTAAAGTAGCTTGTGATGTCATGCCCGATTTTTCTCGCATGTGGTTTTCGTTGTTAATCTTCCTTAAAGAATCGGAGAAAACAATCAATTCTTACAGTGATTAATTTTTACACAATATTTTGGTGGATTTTTAAGTAATTTCTGATTAATTTAACGTTCAAGCAACAGTTTTTGATTTGACACTAAATCCTGATCAATTTATAAAATAATTGTTTTTATTGGTGTTTTTTTAAAAAAAAGATATTGAAAAAAAATTTCGGTAAAAGAAGAAATATTTAAGATTTTAAATGTGTAAGTGAAAATACCGACCATTCTTTTATTTTTGTATAAATAAACTTGAAAGTGTGCTATTTGCAGAGCCTTCGTCTAGCACCACCGTCATACGATAAAGCCTTACTGAAGCTCTGATTGTTCAGAAATTAGCTCTTGTCGGCCCTCTCATTTTATATTTATATTATATTATATTTTTTAACTTCTTTGGAAAAATTGAGGTTTAATTTAAGTACAGAAACCGCCAAACGTCTACGGTCCTTCGAAGCGTTTAATAAACGTCGACGCGCCCAAGAAACGGCAAAAATTCATTCTCGATAAAATCTCGCGAAAAACTACATACGTAACGAATCGTCACTCGGAGCCTCGGCTGAAATCTCGGTTCTCGCTTTGCTTCTCGACTCTGGACGATACGCAGCTCGCACACGCAGGCCAGCGACACGCTCGTCGAATGCTCAATTACGTTTAACGAGCGCCGCCGCCGCCGCCGCCGCCGCCGCTGCGAGAAACGCGCGCGGAAAGCGAGAATTGATTTTGCCTTTCCGGTTTCGTCGCTCGACTGCAGCGCGCGGACTTTCGGTTTTCTTCTCGTGCGACTTTTGCGCGCGATAAAGCTGATTTTTGGGTTCTCGGCCCAGAGAGGTGCAGGGAAGATTTTTCGAACGAGTTTTTGGGAGGTGAGAGTGAGGGGACCGGTATTATCATTTGAAAAGATGGAAGGAACTCTTTTATTGGAGAGATTGCAGCTTTATTTTTATTGATCGGCGTTGATTATGCGAACGTTTTTAGCGAAAGTGAATGTAAAAGATATCAAAAAGTATCGTTTTTAATTACAGACGTATTTTCAAATGAATGTGAATGTGATATCAAAGTAAAAGTTTGTACATAATATTTAGTAAAAAGGAAAAACCATAAAGACAGTTATAAACGAGTTTTAGCTTTTGACTGTTAATCCTCCTCTCTTAAAAAGATGATCGGAAAGTTGAAGCCAGAATGAAACGTTTGCGATTGGCTGAGTTTGTTGAATGAAAACAGTCGATTGGTTGCTGAAACGTTAAATTTTGTGATCAAGACCTCACGTGATTGGCTTTGTAAAACAAAATATTCGATTTTAAAAAAGTTCAAATTTTTGTAGGCTATGCTACAAATGTATATGCTATCGTAAAAAAATTTGTTACCTTTAACAACTTCGTGATGTCAATGACAAAGAAAGAACACACAGTGAATACTTTTTTTATTTTAATAAAAAAATATTGATTTGAGCATTAATAAACTAAGTTCAAAATAAGTAAGACGTTAAATATTTTTTTATATCAATAATTTGAAGTTAATCATAAAAAAGTGGCTTGATCAAACTATTATTGATTTCATGACTTACAAATAAGAGAGAGTTTTGCGTGGCCCCTGATAAGAATTGAATAAAAACAACTATAAGTATATAGTTTGATATTATGTAACTTTTTATAATGCACATTATTATTATAAATTAAGCGTGATCTCGCTAGTTAAAAAGTAAAATTATGCCAATAATCCAGAGAGAAAAATTACACAACCCCAGGCCGAAAAAATGTTTTGAAAAACAAAGCAAAGTCAGTTGTCGATTGAGTCAGCCCAACCTTCCATCATCCTTATTTGAAAAATCCCCGCTTAATCAGCTCTCGAGCGACGGAAAGGCCGCAAAAGTCCAGTCGACGAACCAACTCTCGCTCGGGCAGATAAATATTTCGGCCGATAATGCAGGTGCAGCGCGCGAAAAGCACGACGACGACGGCAGCGCAGGTGCCTTTAGACTAGCTGGCTAAGCGCTTACTTGGCAAGCGGTGCGTCGCGATTAGCCGCGCGATTCGTACGCGAAGGCCGCCGTTCCTCTTCGAGAGTCGATATTCCACGGATTCGCGGGGACTCGATGAGAGCGGCGAATTATGGTTGTCTCCTTTTTTTTCGCGGATAGCCGCGATATATTTGCGGGACGCGATGGGCTTTTTGATAATATAATTGAGAGCCGAGAGCGGACTGAGCTGCTATTGTGCCGGACAAATTTGCTTTGAGAGGGTATTTATAGATTTATTTACGATGAGGATGAGTTGTTGCTGTGTGCCCGCTTGCTTTTGTCTCTCGTTCGAAATGTATTGTACGCTCGATATTATTCTCAACTAAATTTGTAGGTGGTTTGATGCATTGATTCAGGAAAATAAACTTGACGAAGATGTATATAACTTTTTGTACGTAGATTAAATTATAAATACTAGGACAGAATGATATTCCCGTCACTCGATTGATAATTTTTCAATTAAAAAAATGTAACTTCATTTAACATCGCACACGTCCACCGAAGCCAGTCGAAAGCCGATAACAGCTGATCCATCTCTCCGGATCAAAAATAAAACACCTCAAGTCCAAGCGGTCAATAAGCCTGAATCGGCGACGCTCGGCAGTCTTCAAAAAGAGCTTTGCCTCAAGAAACAGTGACAATGAACGTCACGAGTGCCGGCCGCGCGAAAAGTGGGGGGAGCCCGTCGGCCGAGCTCGGCCGAACTCGCCCGAAGACCTCGGAGGGAGAGAGAGAGAGAGAGAAAGAGAAAGAGAGAGGCGGTAACAGGTGATACGTGGGGGCCTTTAAGCGGATCTCTCCTTCTCGATCTTTCTCTCGGCGCGGCGGTCGGGAATTATATACACGCGCCGATCGGCAAAGGTTAATCTCCGCGTGCGACTGCACATCTTTCTCGCCGCAGTGACGCTGCCCTCTCTCTTTCGCGAGTAACGAGCCTCGCGGGCACCGTTCGTTAATATACTTCGATTTGATTAAATCGGACGTAAAGCCACCGCTGGAAATTGTTTTCCGCGGCGGGAATTTAGTTTATTCCTTCGGCGCGCCGTCGTTTTTGGAGAAAATTAGCTTTGCGCTCGATTTGCTTCGTTAGTTGATCGATTAAATGGATAATTTATCGACGCCGTAAAGGCACTCGAGTTCTTCCCGCTGAAAATTAATTAACATGTTAATAAAGGAATAAGCAGGCGATTGTTAAACCAAAGGAAGCGGCGTCTTTAGAAAGCTCTGGAAGTTCGCGGCAAATCGCAGAAAGAGAAAAAAGAAAACAGTCTTCCAAGGGTTGGATGATTAACGACTGAGGCTAATTATTTGCGTTGAAAAACTACTGTACCGAGAGCGAAGATAACACTCGCGTATATACGTATACGATTCATGTTATAATTAGAATAATTAATATCTATGAAGATACTTGAGAAGCAACTTTATCTCCCATCCGCATCTTCCTTTCGTTTTGCTAAAGGAGTTTCGCACAATATAATTCATTTCACTCTGAAACTTTAATGCGCTTTTTTCGCGCCATTTTTTTCAAACGACGCACGTCAAGGCGAATCGTATATTTTATACGAGCCGAACTTTTTGCTACGTTAAACGTAAGAAGAATTTCGTGAAATTGCTCATTATTATCATGTAATTGTCGAGCTTAATATTCATACGCTGGCGGTCTAGATAAAATTAATGGCTGCCCTTTTAATGTACGGACTAACGCTAATTGCTCTAATCACATACGATTCTAACATTCATACGTTTTTTTATTAGTAAAGAAGTTTTATATTAGTTTTAGTACCAGTTTTTCACGCGTGCGATAACTGTAAGTTTATCGTAATTGGGACTCAAATGATTATTTAATGACACTTACAAATTAATAAATACCCATAAAATTTGATAAGATTAAACAAAAAAAAAGGCAATTTCACTCGAATCGTTTTTTTTTTTTTACAAAAACTTTCTTTTTACGATTATGAACTAATTAAAAAAAAAACGTACAAAAAATAAGACACGCCGCTCAATTTAACGCGCCGATCAATTCCAAATCGGAGCCCGGGCTTATTTTCGGGCGGAATACACGGACTGTGTAATTTCTCAGGCGGCGTCGGGGCGGCTCTGAAAAAGCGAGCGAGCGAAAAAAGCATAATGAGCGCGTAATGCGCTCGAGCAGACGTTCAAGTAGTCGCCGCCGCCTTCGTCTTTTTATTTTCCTCTACTTCTGCTCTCCCACTCCGTCAATTGCGCTCTCTCCCCCCCTTCGCCTTTTGTTCGTTTGTATTTGTTTGAGGTTTTAAGGACTTTCGGTGAGTTTGATTGACTGGCGGTTCGTTTTTTTATAGTTGTGGTTTTCAGGAGGCTTCGTTTATCGATGACACGACTAGTCGATTCGTAGATTAGTTATCGAGATTGTGACTTGGACCTTGCTCGTATCTAAACTAAAGTCGTTAACCTTTCGATAGATAATTTCCTTCGGACGTCAACAGCTTTTGAGATGCCGGTGTAAAAATTGACTGTCATAATACGATGTACAATTTTCTGTACTATGTACTTCATACAAACCCTTACCGTCATTGGAGTCGTTCCACGTCCTCTTCAAATCTTTGCTTTAGGTAGTCCTCGACCAATACTTTCATTTTTTTTTGTTCTTTCAAATCAGCCCACTGTGAACCCTCAGTTTAACGACGCCAGGCGCTGAAAAAGTCTAAATGGCCACTTTCTAAAATGTGTCTTTGTCATCAGACTCCACGGGACACCTAACTTTTTCATTTTTATGATACGCATTCATTTCCTACATTTAAAACTGCAACCTTCCAGCGATTGTTTATCCCTTAAAGTACCACTTAAGAGACCGCAGAATTGATCCTACAAATGACGGCAAAATCATAACCCCCTTATAACGTAATTTCTTCCCAAGCAAAACATTCCACCTTCCCACAAAAATGAAGCGCACAAAATCTTATGTCCCACCTTCGCCGGCATTATTCATCCAGCTCATTCGTTTCCTTCATTTTCTCTCTCTCTCTCTTTCTCTCTCGTCTGGGTCATGAATAATTTATGCTCCTCGAAGCGGACGAGCCGTTGGCTTTTCCCTCTCCCCGCTTAGCACCACGCCTTACGTGATCTTTCGCTCATCCGTCTGGTGTGCCTCTCCTCGTCCGCCCTTCTCTCGTCCGTCCGTCAATCCTCGACGCCGCGCGCATTACACTCGCCAGTCGCAGCTCTCCGCGGGGCTCTCGATTACGTTCTAGGAAAAAGTCGCCGCCGCGGCGCGATTATGACTTGTAAATCATTTTCCCCCCACCGCGCGACTTAACGGCTTTTCCGGCTATCTTAGTTACGAGGGTTACTTGATTGAGGACGAGCTTTTTTTCGCCACCTTCTACTTGTTGCCGCGCGACCCTTTTTCTACGGCGAGGTTATACCGCGACGAGTTGACCGGTTTAGCGTAATTGTATTAGCCGGTTTTATTGATATTTATCTCTGCTCATTACGCGAGGGGGAATTTAACTGGACTCTGAGATGATGACTTAATTTGTTGCCTCGAAAAGAGAGAAACTGGAAACCGATTATTAATTTAATCAGGAGAGTATTTTTTTCAAAACAAAATTGTATGTAAAAAGGTTTCACATGAAAATTACAGGGCTTTCAGTAGGGTAAAACTTTCTTCGGACGTCTATAATTTTATGCCGTGATGAATTCAAAGTTCATTAGCATATTCTTTCGGGGCCTAAGCTGCACTTGCCAAAATAAAATTTAATTCAATGACAAAAAATTCTATTAACATTTATAACGCTTATAATTTGTGCAACGCGAAGCTATAGCATGAATGTCAGTTAATAACATTTTAAACGCGTCAAAATATAATATAGCATTCTTAAGCATAACAAGATTTAATAATCAATCATCAACACAATCTAATTCCTCTTTGGCACGCTTCCATTTTCATCGGAAAAGCCCAATGACACAACCGCACGCCATTTCATAAAGCAAACTAATTAAACCTATAAATTCGTCTGTTCCCACTCCATCCATCAAAGCGCCCCTCCTTAAAAGGCGCATCCCCGTTAAAAGGCAGATCTCCCAAAGGCCGATATATCCGCAAAGACGCCGCTAAGCCACGTACTCTCTGCTTCCTACTGGCTCAGCACCCCGCAGTTTCTTCACCTGTTTCACAATCCACGCGCCGGGAGTTCAAGGCCAGGGCGACACGTAAGAGCACGTCCAATTAGATTTCCCGAAAGCGAAGCGACACGCACCGCCTAAATAAATATGCCTCGGGCGCTGTGCCCGGAGCGCCGCGGCGGCAGCCGATTGTCGATTATTGTGCATAGTAGGGATCGGCCAGGTTCGTTCACCTTTCTCGAGCTTTATCTTACACTCGGGAGAAGGCGAGGTGTCAACGAAAGTTACGCCTGAGTTTCGGTAAGTTCGATGCTGCGGGAGAGGCGGCCCGCTCTCCCGCTTGTGTAATTATGCGTTATGTAATTGGACAACGAAAATAAGCGTTCGGTAAGGTTCTATTTTTGAAGGGCGGTCGGTACACTACTTCTTGGTAATACCGGTGTCTTAATATTTATAAACTTCTAATTGTTTCTTCGAAGCTTCTTAATTATAGCTTAGTTTTTTCGACTGAAAAATTCATTTTTATATACATAGGTATAGAAAGTTATTTTTAAAGAAAAATACAGTTCTTCACAGGTTTGCTCACTTGAGCTTTAACTCACTTACCAACCTTCAACAAGTTTTCATCCTTGATTTCTGATCAACATTCGTTATTAATATCCAAATAAAATTAATTTAGACGAAATTAATAACGAACGTAACAACTTTTAATTATCTTCAAAGTTTAAACTGTACAATAAATAGCAATCTTAGAAATGATAAGTTTTGCCATTTCCTCTAAACGACCATTAAAAATTCAAACTTAATATACTACCCCAGTCATAAATACTAATATTGCACTTGGAATCGTAACTTTCCTACAACAATGATCCAATCAAGAAGCACGACTGCGAAGCACACTTAACAAGTCATTGAAATCAAGAAGCCATTAATTCATAGTAAAAAATCTCCAGTTACACATAGATCTATCAATACCCTCAACTCCTTCTCCATCATCGGCTCCACTCCCAAGGTGTGGCCTGACATTGTCTTTGTGTACTCTCTCCTACTCGCGATCGATCCCCCCCGCTATAAACTCTTGGCGTCGGCCAATTTTGCGAAACTGCCGCGTTGCCAAAGAGCAGCAGCGCGGGGATCGATCGACAGAAGCGATAAGCTTTTCCTCTCGGGCGACAACAACGCGGGGAGATTAAGAACTGCAGAAGCTTAGGAGAATCCAAGGGGATGGCCTGACCACTGGCCAGGGGCCAGAGACCGACTTACCCAATTAGGGCTTTCGTCACTGGGTCGAGGTGTGCCCGCCGCGCGAGAGAGCGAACTTCCCTGCCTGCCAATATTTGCAATACCTCGGCTAAACTGATCCAATTATAACCAAACCGCACGCCCGCGACGGGAGTTGAAGCTGTCTAGAGAGCAAGATTGACAACGTTAGACGACTCTCTTTGGCGTTACGCGGATTTTGATTCTGCTGCCGACGCCGCCGCCGCTGCTGCTGCTGCTGCTTCGGGGCGAGGAGCCGGAAATTCGACGGAGCGAGTTTGTTAAATTAGAGAGTGTATACTGCTATTGCGTCTGTTACAGAGCTGCGCGATAGCAATCTGTGAACAAGTTATTCCCACTGCGAGCTTTGCCTTCAGCTAAAGCTTTGCTTTGCTATAGAATCTGTAATTCCATCAGGGTTCCACTGCTGATGTCAAAGATTCGATTTTATTCAGCTTATAACATAATAAATCTGAATTCATGAATGAAAGCATTACTAAATACTAAAGAATAGCTTGTCAGAATTGTTCAACAATATAAGACTTTTGAAAATGCAAATCCAAGAGTGCTCCAATAATTCAAGGATTACAAAGGTACGAAGGGTTTTACACCAAAGAATGTCTTTAATCTTGTGCTTAAAGCAGACCCAGTTCTGGGACGGAATAACAATAAAGTAAATCAATATTGTGTATTAAATACCAAGAAACTTGATTGCGATTAAGAATAGTCCTAAGAAAGACTCAAATTTAAAGAGTGAATGATCGGACGCTGTATATTGTATATTGTTATAAGTACATAAAACAATAATCTCCTCAACGGATAAAATAACTGTAAAGAAGTTATTGTTAGGCTATCTGAATTGAGGTTTATAGCATGTTAGATGTTGTGTATGATGAATTCTCAAATATTCAACTACATGATTCATGTCCTGCAGTCGTCAATGAATGTCGTTGTAACAAGATATACACCGTGTAGACCAAAAATTTTCGAGATGACTTGGAAGCTTGCCTGCGAGTTTTCAACTTTGATTCCTATCTATTCGCTCAATTTGACTATTGAATATCGCTAATGACCCCCAAGTGTTTAATCATCCAGCGTCAACAGGAGAAAGTACAGACAAACGAGCGCCATTAGCTAGGATTATTCATGAAAAGTATCGTTTTCCAATCCATACAAATTCGGAACGGTAGCTGATAATTTTTGTAACCCGGCAATTATGACGGCCGGGGCTAATGCAATTGTAGGAAGCTCGTGGAAACAAACGAGCGCAGAACAATCGAAAGCAGTTAACGGTTGAATTACCCGCGAAACAAGACTACTCGACTCGGGAACACGCATTAATTAGCGTGTGTGTGCCCATGGCGTTTGAGGATGTTAAAGTAATTATTTCCAGTATATCAAGTTCAAAATACGAGATCCGCAGAGCCGTAAATAATAATCCTTAATATCCCCACAAATATCTGCCTTGACAAACGACGCTTTGCTTACATCTTGTGTACACCGCAAAAGAGCAAAGGCCGTTCAACTCTCTGGCCGAGACCTCAGCGAGAGAGAGAGAAAGAGAGACGGGTTTACTCTCATAATGCGTTTTATGTAAGACAACCGCTCGAATTCGAACGTGTACAAGCTAATTTATTCCGCCGATAAAACCCTCCTCTCTTCCTTCCGTCGTATTCTTTTTCACTTTCTCCCCCCGTCCTGCATAAATCTGCCGAACCTCCCACAATCCTACGCTCCTCTTTTTTTTTTTGCTCGTCTGTCGACGCGGAAAACAACGGACGTTCGTTTGTCCTTCCCCTTGTAAAGTAAAAGCTTGTGTGCGGCTCTGTGTGTCGGTGGTACAGCCCCGAAACACGTCGGTGCGAATCGCGAGTTGCTGAATCGTATTTATTAATCCGCCTTTCCACGGTGCTGACTAAGCACGAGAGACACTCGAGTCGATTCTATTATACTTGCGATTTTCCAGGCGAAAAAATGTACCTGCCCAAAGCTTGCTGATGCATCGATTGTAATGTCAACGAGGAATTTTTAGAGACTCGTAAGCGCAAATTTTTCAGCCATGGAAATTTAATCCATATTTTTCGCTGGTAAATGTTTTGTTCGACGTGGGAGGTGCAAAAATAACTAGTTTAATTTTAGACGTTTTTTTCTTTGGCATAACCGAGTACTCGAGATGAATTTAATATTCAAAATTGGGTCTTTATGTCTACATGAAATGAAAATCAGAAACAGATGAATAAAGAGAATTATTTCCTTGTAACGGGTATCACTTTCATTCCTCGTTAATGTTTTCCAAGCTTAATTTCAACAATGACGAATAATGAGTTGAAAAGAAATGAGGTCAAAGCCGCCGTTTTTATTACACTGAAAAATGAACAAGTAGCAAACGTACCTCTCAAATTTCTTGCCACTCATTAATATTCGCATTTCTGGGAGGGAAAGCTTATTAAGAATTAAAAAGATCGACGAGTGCCATGACCTGGCCGTTCGATTTACAGTAACGCGAAAATGTTTTAAGAATTTATGGCGCGCAACGCCTGTTTCAGTGCAAAATCAATTTGAAACTTAAACCCGATATTCGCTTTTGCATAAGGGTTATCTCGCATGAATCTTATGAATAAAATTACGAGGGAACTTATGCGAGTCGCGAGAGAGCTTTTTTATCATCGATAACAAGCTGATTTTACACTATAGACTATGAGCATAATTGGCAGCAGAAAATGTTGCGGAATTTCACATTTAATTAGCCGTTTCATTAAAGCCTCAATTTAAAACCTTAGTTTCCAAGCCGTATTTCGTACGAAAGCGTCCGTCTAAGCATAATTTTTCTTTCTGTTTCAGGTGAGTTTCCGTTATTACAGCCATACTAAAGCCTTCCGATCCTACGTAAGTTAAATCAGCATTACCGGCAGCGGTTAAACAATAATTCCGTTTTTTTTTTTTTTTTTTTTTTATTTTGAAAAAGCTCCGTGAGAAGGCAAGTGTGTTAAAGCAGCCGTGCATAATAAATCCTCGCGCAAACGTGCAAACACAAAGCCTGCTAGGAAGCTATATCGAACCGAGAGAGAGAGAGGGAGAGAGAGAAGAGAAAAAGAGAGGGAGGGATGGAGCGAACGAAGGGGGGGAGGAGGAAGAGGAGGCGAGCGGCTCGTTGCGCTATCCCAGGCATTCGATTTGGTATTTTTCTTTGTGTATCGCGGATAGTTCGAATTGTTCTGCAAGCAGGGCATTGATATATCGTCCCGCGGGTCCTTTGAGAGCCGACTCTCCGAATTATCCTTCGCGGAGCTCGTCCCTCTCACGCTCGTGTGTGTGTATGTGTGCCCGTGTGCACGTGTACGTGCGTGTACTCGGTCAATTTACCCGGGACTCCCGGCTCTTACTTTATTTTTACTTTCTTCCGAGCGCGTTCCTGTGAGCCGCTTTTTGCCGAAAGTCAGGGGCGAAGTCTGTTGAGCCAACCCAATTTCTCGACCTTTGGGCTTTCTGCGGATCTCTCTCTCTCTCTCTCTCTATCTCTCGACAAAGCGAAATTGAAACTCGAGCAGCTGCAGCCTTTGTTTTCACTTTGTTTCCACCGACTGCCTGGGAATTAGCGAATTGCGCAAGAGGGGCCCCTTTTTCAAATTTCCGATCGCATTGTTTTTGCCGAATTAGGGGAATTAATTTTCGGGGGCTTCGGATGCCGATTAACCTGACCCCTTTCGGCGCCGCGCCGCAAACGCTCGTCGGGACAGGTTCGGCCGCATTACGGAAGCGATCGAAGGGTATTAGACCAAGTTTCGTTTCGGCGAATAATAGGGGACTTTTATAGTTTCCTTTTCTTTTATCGGCGCAACAGGTTTATCAAGGTTTATTTTCATGCGCGCGCAATGATAATTTAGTAATATTATGTCAGAGGTACTTTGGGTTCTTACTGAAAATTACGGTTTTATTGCGGAATATCGCTGGGATTACTAATTTATATACATTTTTAAAACAACTTTCTACTCATGCGTATTCATTTATTTCAATTTACAGTGCAGTTGATTTAAAGACTTGCTGAAGTATACAATACGCGATAATATTGCATCACTATTGAGAAACACAAGTAGAATAATAAAATTTGTGCATTCGCTTAATAATATATAGAGAAAAGACTATTTATTGGATTTTTTAAAAAATTTCTCGCTCTATCTAAAAGCGAACATAAAACTGGTTGATTTAAATTTTTATTAAAATTGATTCATAAAAAGTTCAACTATTAGATACACTTAGTAAAATAAAACTTTTTATTTAAAATACAATTTAATTTTTTTTTTAATAGTTACAACGACCCAAAATACTTAATTTTTTATCAAAATGCAAATAAATCAACATCTTTCTAACAAATACTGATTTTCCAACTACAACACTGCGCAGAACCTCCCTTTTGTCAAATTCTGCCCGAAAAGACCTTTCCAAGTACCTACTCCCCCGAGCAGCGATAACGAAAAGTCTTTAAGGGAAACGAAAAAAGAGCATGGGGGGAAAGTTCGAAAACGGACAGTGAAAGCGCCGCTTTAGCGCCGACGATTCATCCGCTAATGAGTTTAGGCCCGGCGGATCAATGTCAGGGCTTCTCTTTTTGCCTAGTTTACGCACAAGAAAGAGAGGAAGAAAGCATCGGCAAAAGTTTCCCTTTGTGCTCGCTGTTGCGGCAAAGAAGAAGCGGTCTGCATCGTGGGAACAAAGGAGAGGCAGAAGAGAGAGAGAGAGAGAGAGAGTAGTCTGCATCCTTTAGCGCTCCGCTTCTTCTTTCCCCTCTTATTCGCTCGAATCCAATCAGTTGGCCACCGCCTCGATTGTTTCCGTCGTCAATCCGAGCCCTGAAACAAAGGACGTAACGTCTTCTGTCTATTGCGCGCGAAAACCAGGCGCCGCGGAGCTTTCCGATGACCGATTTCATTGCGAGTCATTTTCTTGGGCGCCAATTTTTTTTTTTTCCAAACTGCCGCGCATCCAGCGAGTTTTGAGCGGTGTGCAGCTACGGAGGAAAGGTTTTGCGCTCGCTTTCTTTACGGGTTTCGAGAATCGTACGGTACTTCACACGCTTTTTTTTTCTTGCTGGAAGTTTAGTGGATTTTCAGGGAAAAAATTATGCCTCCGTCGTTGGCGGAACTATTGACGAGATTAATGCGCTTTCGTTGCGGTTTTCCTTTTCATCTTCTTCCTTTTGAACATTCCACATAAAGCGTTATCTTTATAGGAATTTTCAATTTCTAATAAACGCAAATTGTCTGCCGGTTTATACTGTACTTCCCACAGCGAACCGCAAAAATTTTCATAAATTCTTAAATTAACAACAAAGAAAAAAGCGGCCTACTTTGAAAATTCAACTAATAACCGCAACAACTAACCCGTCTAGTTAGCGTAGAATTTAAACGCGCCCCGGACGCCTAAACTAAAAAGCCAACGACTATCCGGCCGTAAAAAAAAGCTCGGGATTGTTAAATTAAAAAGCTCCATAAGATCGGCGCGATCGCTCGTAATCGCGCCCTAACTTAGCTCTCTCTCTCTCTCTCTCCACTCCTCTCCTCGAGCGCTTTCCGCGAGAACGAGCCACTTGTCAAAGCGTAAAAGCAGCGGAAAAACAGGGGGCGCGCGGAGGAGGTAAATCTCGACGTACGATGCGCCGATAAAGTTTACGCCGTCGAAAAGCACCGCTTCGCAAGCAGAGAGGAGAGAGCGCGATAAAGGAGGAAAGTCGCCCCCTATCGAACGCGGCGGGAAGGAGAGGCGTAATGAGAAATTGACGCCGCGCCGCTGGGCTCCGAGGATCTTTATGTACCTGTTTATGCCTGCTTTTTCCGAGGGCGCCTATTGTTCACCCTGGATTTGGTATCATTTTTCCGGGGATGGCTGTTGGTCTCGATGAACAAGTTTGATAACGAATAGTGGGAGTTTGCGTTTGTATTGGTGATTTTGATAAATTTAGGTTGAAAAGTGATTTTGATCATTTTACAACTTTTTTGGGATAATTGAGTTGTCCCATAGAATATGCGATAGAAGAGTGTTCAAATTGACTATTAAACTGGTTATCGAGGCCTTTCAAACGGGTTCACCATTAAAACCTGCCAATTTTCTACGTTCGATTTTTAGGAATAAAATCCAGCGCGTTTCTTCGAGATTCCTGAATATTAAATCGGAAAATCAGTTTTATTTCTTGTTCGGGACGTTATCGGTATTTTTTATGCTCCGGTTACCGCTTATAAAATTCAGTGCGTCAAGCGCGGAAATTGAATATATATTACTCATTCTTCTAACAAGTAGATTACACGTTAGAGATTTCGTTTCGACTGGCAGTAAAAACTCGCTGGCGCAAAAATCATTAGTTGGGGTTTATAAATACGTGGGGGGGAAAATCGAGAGAGGAATGACGCACTGCCGAGTATCGCCGCCATAAATCACGGCCTATAGTTTCTATCATTTGTCGAGCTGTTATCTAAATGATTGAAATTATCTTTAGTGCGTTTCAAAGAAACAATGTATGCTACATCGGCTGTAGTAATAATCGTCCAATGCGCTTTAAAAGCTATTCAATTGTTCCAACTAACGCTTGTTGGAACACTTGGCTTTAAAAAGGAGGAATGAAAAAAATCTGCCGTCTGCTTTATTATCGATTGCTTATGGATGTGCGTTACTTTAAAATGTAAACATTATTATAGAGCGCTTATTTACTGCTGGGAATTGGTGGAATTAATATTTTTTTTATGCGAGACTGAACAATAGATTACGTATTTTATAGATTGCTTTGAGTAAATTTTGACGCGCTCCTGCTTAACGATTATGTAATTCACACTAGTATTGCGTAAGTAAACACGCTACTTAATAAAAATTTCAACTAATTTTTTCAGCTAATCCTTTTTTAAAAAAAAAATCTACCCAACTCCTCTTCAATTAAAACAACATATTTCTAAAAAAAAAAAAATTCGAACTTTTTACTCATGCATACATTTAAAACTTTAGGTTTATTTGTCAATAATTTCTTTATAACAATTAAAATATTGAAAATATCAGAAAACTAAAACTGGATTCGTAATCAACAACATCAAAAACATAAACTCTAGTAGAAAAAACATGTTTACTCAGCTTTTTTTCAGCAATGAATTTATTTCAAAAAGAACTTATTTTTTTTTCTATAATTTATTAACAATAAAAAAAATATAACAAATAAATAAAAAAACAGCACAAAAAGATCAACTATAAGTAATCTCTAACGTTATGAAACAACTTGCACCATTAAAATTGAGTAATTCTACGAAATATAATCAAAATAGTCAAAGGGTTAAAAAAAAACCCTTCCCAAACCGCTCCGCAGCGACTCCGCAAACTTCCTCGAGGTCGCGCTAACCCGAGAACCCAGATTCTCGATGCCGCTCGGCGACTAATTTCCACGGAAGGGTCATGCCAGCGCGCGTCGTTTCCCGACTCTGGGTCGCGGCTTCTCGCTGCCTGCCCCCCCTCTCCGCGGCCGACGAGGAGAGAGAGAGAGAGGAGATGCACGCGCATAACGGGCTGGAAACCTGTTCGGCGCGAGCCGCGACTCCTTTTTATTATGAAGCGCGCGAGCCGCCTCTTTTTTTCTCCGTATTTTCGCTGCCGATCGTTGCGGATCGAACGGCAAACTTTGACCCTCCCCTCCCCCCCGAGAGAGCCTGAAAATCGGATTTTCTCCCGTCGCCGCGATTTTGCAGCGTATCTGGAATTGAGTTGCGAGTTTATTAATGGTTAATGAATATTTGCAGCGTCTTTGGTTTTCTATGATGAAATCTGGGTTTCTTATTATTATTATGGGCATTCTATTGAATCGAAGTGTGAAATTTATTCTGATAATCCAAGTATCTATCTGGAAAATCTCATTCGTTGCATAATCGGCCTTTCGGTTCTCTCCCTAATGCTCTGATTCAGCAAATTCTCCACTCTCTCTCTTTATGATCAATCTTGCCCTCGCAGCTGCGTACAAAAGTTATTTCACGAGCTTTTTACCAAGTTTTCAATTCGCTATGTATATTAAAATTCTCTGCTAGTCTTGCAGCTAGCACTTAATTTTTTGAGACTTTGACCTCGCATTAAAAATCCACAAATTTCCCGAAGCCAAAGTGCCGCAAACGGATTCAGGACCGAGGGACGAGCGGGGAAACGACGTTGTTCCGTCCCCGGCTTGTCATGAAATCGCGTCCTCTTTTGAGTGCATTGCAAGGTGCAACGTCTGAATCAACGGCACCGAGAGCTCGCCGTCGTCGTCGTCGTCGTCGTCGTCTTTCGCGCACTCGGCGTCTGGCCTGTTGATTGAATAATGACCCTCGTAAGCGAGCACACGTCACTCTCTCGCGCATCGTGTTTATACACTTTGCCTCGGTTCTTCGCGCGCTCGGCCAGACGCGGCTCGCAACGCTCCGGCGGTATTCGCAAGAGCGAGGAGGAATAAAACGCGGCCGCCACCGACAGTCCTCCGGGAGATAATGCGAGATGTCTTGTTTTTGGTGGTTTTAATTCGCTTAGGGATCCCGGTGGAGAAGGTGGAAAAACGTAAATGAATGGATCATATTTATTTAACGGAATATTAATTAAAACTTGACAGAATTTTTTGCTTTAGGGCTGGTTGTTTTATGATTCAGAAGTGTTTGATCAAATAAAGTTTTTTGGGGAGCTCAATGTATATTTCCATCTCAAAAATAAGCGTTTTCCGGATTATTTTGAAACGAAGAATTGTAGCCAAAAATTGATTTAATTAAACTGTTCGTACTAATAAATGTTTATCGACTCTGATGTACTAAATCAATATATCTTGTTTGAATGAAATCTGCTGAGCGGAAGTTCGGAATAACTCATCGGAGCAAATCAGAGTGTATTACACTCGAAAAATGAAAACCGAATCATACATCGTAATTACATTCATCCGTCATGCTGAAATCAATTAATATCATACACCGCTCCACAAGTTAGCTCGGAAATTAAATAAATAAGCCCTCTGACTTGGCAAAAATCGCTTTATAAGAGTATGATACATCCTTGAAAGCTCCGGAAGCGGCTGAAAAAAAAGGGCACAACAGGTTTCATCCTGACAAAGTACTCGCATTTCTGCGTCTGACGTCGCATGTTACGGAGCGCTCTCCGCGCGTCTCTTTCGTCATGTAGCTCGTTAATCTGCGATAATTGCACTTTACGAGTTGCGCTCCGTACCGGCGTCGATATACTCCGTTTCCTTCTTTTGCGATCCGACGGCCGTTCATTCATACATCTGCGGCGACCCCGAGTGGCGGATTTATTGCTAATTGATAAATATCTTTTAAGGATCTCTTTCTCTGCCGGCGACTTTTTATGCATCTATAAATTTCCTTAAATAATTCATTAGGCCGTCGTAAAGCCTTTGCGGTAATGCACCTTTGAACGGTAAATTAATTTTTAAGCTTTCTTTTATGGAGGGGAGCTCCGAGTATCTGTTTCTCCGACTTTCTCACAGTTTAGGGAATCGTTACTTTGTACGTAAAACGTTTATTTTATTGGTGGATTAAGTGACTTATTGATTTCCTTACGCGGAAATCATTGAAGTTTCATTCTGATTTTATGAATAAATTAAAATTTTTATTTCTTCATATCGAACTTTTATTTATAATAGCTTAAAGTATTTGTAAATTTCACCAGTTAGAGAATACTTACTTCCTTTAGATGTCGGGAGTTTTATTAGATGTACTTACGTCGTTCGAAAAACCTTTATTTTATTGAGATAATGTGCCTTATGTGGAAGTAATTGAAGGATAATTCAATCCTTTTATATTATAAAAGATTATTATTTATAATAGATGTCCATTAAAACTTTTTTACTATTAAAACTTTTATTAAAATACTATTATTTTTCAATTATTATAATCCAATGATGTCAAACAGATATACGTATACATTATATACTGATAAAGATGAAAAACTTAAAATCTCGAACGATTTTGAAAAACAGCTTGAATAAATAATTGATAAATGAAATAACCATTTTAATAGTGCCTTTTATTTCGTTCGAATTTGCACGTGAACGCCAGAAGAATGACCTCTCGCTCTTCCTAGAGTTGGAACCTCTTCCACGAATCGGTCTACACATCTCAGCGACTCTTTTCAAAATTTCTACAAAACAAATCTTGGAAAAACTCATCATCGGCAGTTCGCTTATTAGTTGCGTGACATAACCTTTGTGATTGATTGAGCATATATATGAAAAAAACGTGGAAAGTCAAAGTTTTGTATCTAGATTTTTATTTTTGATAGAGTACAATACTTTACACTCAGTTTATCTAATAATGTTTTCCTAACCATGGAGATTCTAACCTAACTCTATTGGAGCATGTGCTGACAACACGGTTTGAAACTGTCATCGAGGACTTTGAGTCTAATTCCTAGTACATTTAGTTTAAAAAAAATAGAAAATTTGAAAGTTAAAGGTAAGTCAAATTACCACAGATAGTGAATAATAATACATATATTAAATAAAAGTATTTGAAGAAAGATTGTTTAAAGTAACTGATTACATTAAGTTATTTTATAAACTAGATTCAAAATAAGTAAGACATGAAATTTTACATCAATAATTTATTTATTTATTTATTTATTTAAACCAGAATATAATTACATGATAGTGAGACACTTATATTGCTATAGGTCACTATGTAATTTCTATAATATTCATAAGTGAATTAGTAACAGTGTTAAAGTTTGTCTGTGATAATGATAACCTAGAACATAATTTTGTATTTATGACAATTTGATTCGGCTTTCATAAGTTGCTTACTACTAATTTGTAACAATTTGAGATCGTTCGTCAGTGAGTTGAAGATTCTTATGGCTACCACGAAGCTTTTCTTATTGCTAATGAATTTGGTTATTTTCGGTATTGGAATGCTTTTGTTTCTAGTATTATTTTTTCTTTGCTTGTAAGTGCCTTTGGAGTTAATAATAAAAAAATGTCTTGATAAAATTTTGTTCTGATTTCATGACTTACACGTAAGAGAAAGTATTCAGTGGCTCCTGATTAGAATTAAATAAAAACAATTAAAAGTATACCATATTTCATGTTATTTGAGTTCTTAAAAGAACTAAAAAAAAGAAACTCTTCTCATTCGATCCCAGAAGCACTCGATGCGTCCATTACCACGTCAACCGGCTGATCGGCGAGTTCTTCCAACAACCGGGGGCAGGCAGCCGCGCAACGCCGACGCGCTATAATAATCAAGCCGCGAATAATAAAAAAGCCTGGCAAACGATCGGCTCGGGACGATAAGCGGCGCGCGGCTCGCGATAAGCGCCGATCGTATCGCGCTCTCTTATTCTCGCTTAGGCGCGCGCGAAAACGCGGCTAGACTCGGTGCAAGTGGACCGCGGAGCAAAATAACCGAGCGGCGAGTGTGTAATATTTACGTAAACGCGAGCGAGCGCGAGCGCGCGCGCGCCAGGCCGAGGTGAAATTCTCGCGAGCGAGCAGCGATACGCTTTTCTGAGCCTGGCTTTTAGTTGGGCTATTCGATTGATACGAGCGATGCTTGAGCGTCGTTGACTTTTGGGGATTCTCTAGGGGGGGAGGGACGTTTTGCGAGGATGCGATTATTTTCGTTTGTTGAGACTTGCGAAGAGAACTTTGCGTGAAGAAAGATAAAAAAATATAATGAAATTCAGATGGAATTGGACGTGTTTGAAGAAGCGCGTTGGTTTTAGAGCGAATAAAAAATGTGCAGTATTTTAAGTAGGTAATTAAAATAGCTTTTATTATATGCAAAAGCAATACTCACCAAATAATAACCCGAGCGCTCGTAAACTGTTTTGTAATGCTTTTAACCGTTTTCTAATTTCAAAATCTACTTTCGCGCGGCAATAAACACCTAATAAAAAAACACGAAGCGACTGTGAATCATCCTCCATCCAACGTACCGGGAATAGAAAGTATATCAAACATCCACTTAACCGCTAAAGCGCAGCCTCGGATAAACGCAAAATTTATGCCATCCTCTCACGATTCAATCCCGCGAGAGAGAGCAGAAATCGCAGGTGGGCACGTCGCGCCTTCGAACAAAGGGATACAAGTTGAGCAATTCCCCCGCGAAGAAGCCCCCGTAAACAAAGCTTCACGCACTTGCACTCCAGAAAGGAGAGAGAGAGAGAGGGAGAGAGAAAAAAAAACGCGCGCGCGCTGCAGCGGCGCGTTTCATAAACCTCCCAGTCGCCGAATATTCGTTTCAAGGTTCTCGAACTGTGTCGAAAGCGCCTGCTTTGTCTACGATTCTTTTCACCTGTCAGGCCGATATACATTTTTTTTTTTAGTCTTTGTGAGCGCGCGCCTGTAAAAGGGCCACGGCGATGCTCTCGCTGCGGACTAATGGACCGGAATAGCGAAAGCGGACGCGCGGAGACGGTTCACGAGAAACGCGCGTCGTTGTTAATTACCGTCGCGTCGCGCCGCGAGGCTGTCTATGTATACGTTCGGCTGCCGAGAGTCGCGATTGTCGCTGGCCTTTTTGACGAATCAATTCTTTAAAACCGACGATTGCGCCGCTGGCCGAACGACTAATGCGCCCGGAATTCCCACTTGTTTATCGGCAGAAAAATCTACCGAATTATTGCCGACGAATTCGACGGTTGTTTTTAGCATAAATGCTCCATCAATTTTCCGACCGTCGGTTACAAATATAGTAGCCAATAGTTGGAATCAATGAAAAAGCGGTAATCAAAGCGTGCAGAATTTCGTTTTAAATGCAAGCCAGTTATTCGGGATATCACTCGATCCGCCGCAAAAAACTCGCGCTCGAAATTCGCCGCAATAAAAAGCACTCTCTCTCTCTCTCCCGGTCCGGGGAGGGAAAAATATTTTCCTGGCACGAAAAATAATTCGCGCTGCCGACGTTTACCTCGGCGCGAGAGCGAACAAAAAAAATACAGCATCGGTATCGTAAAAACATCAAAAAACCATTGTTCCGTTATTTAGAAATCAAAGTAAAACAAGCGGAAAAAAAAAGAGGAATTCCGCGAGCGAGCGCAAATTTATCTGTGTGAAAATACGTCACTCGATTGAAAATAAAAGTTGTGTAGCGCACGCAGAGCGCGCGAGAGAGGGAGGGAAGGAGAGAGAGAGAGAGAAAACGCGGCAGCGGCGGCAATAAAAACGGAATCGAACACGACTCGCCCAGGTGCAGCGCTGTTACTACCTGGGGAGGCTGCCGCTCGATGGGAGTGGTCCGTTCGCCTTCGTTTTCTTCGCTTTTGCTGCTGCTGCCGCTGCTGCAGCGACTCCTTTATCTCTCCCGGCCGCTGCCCGTTGCTGCTGTTGCTGCTGCGGGGCTTCCTGCGGCTCTCTTTTTCACGTAATTAATCGTATTAATTTTTTTCGCTTCCGAGGGAAAAAATTTAATTGATTGATCCTTTGGTGTCTGCCGATAAGTTTCTTTGTGGAGCGGAGAGAGAGAGAGAGAGAGATTTAATGTGATTAGATTTATTTGAAATTTTATGCTAATTAATTGCTTTAGCGGTGGTGGCAAGTTCTGGGTTATGTTCGTTAATGGATTTTATTTGATCGAGAAGTGCAATAAACGTAGCTTTTTTAACGCCGATTGTAAATTTATGTACGAGAAAACGTTGACAAAGAGTAATAATATGCGGAGATTTTATTTAAAGCGTTACGGAGGTAATTCATGCGAACGTAATTTACTCAGAAATTAATATTCCTATACAACTGTGAAGTTGTGCAAAAAGCATTATTAATATTCATCTAAATATAATGGAAAATCAATCCGTATTATACAGAACATTTTTTTCTAAAGCCACTTAGCGCGAAGCCCGGTAAAATATTTTTAATTTCGTTAATGCACTGAATTCATATTTTGTCTAAAAATTCTTTCTCGCGTCAGCCCTTCGCAATAATTAACTTTTCGAAATTGAAACGAAGAACTTCTCAGGAAGAAGAAATAAAACTGATCCCGTAGCCGGCACGAGGGTACAACAATAACGCGGCAGAAGAAGACAGCAGTCTACAGTTTAATAAACGCAGCAGCAGCAGCAACAGATAGAAAAGAAGCGTGTAAGCACGAAACGACCGGCTCGGTGAAAAGAAGCGCGCTCGGTCGTAGAAACGGCCTCCGTAACGAGGAAGGAAATGACGATTTTCCCGGGGCGTATACGCTTTCCGGAGGTGCGACACGCGCCCGGGGCAAAACCAGTAGGAGAGAGAGATGATCTCGGTAACGGGACTCGCCGCTCGTTATCGTTGCGCAATATTCCTACGCGCCGCAGCTGCCCTGCCGTACGCGTGGGTGGATGCGCCCTGATAACAGAGTCCCTTTTCGGTCACGGGGACGCGTGACTCGTTCCTGGAGCGCGAGGCTGACTCCTGATCGGTTGCTGGATTGTTTGGGAGGTTCGTGAGTCGCTGCAATATTGTCTTTTCAATGGGATCGGATGCAGCGTTTTTGTCGGCGATATTTTTACTTCTGCATTTGGTAAATGCAAGGTTTTGTCGAAGGGATTATTCATGGCTGTGGCTTCGGATTTTTGCTTTGTTAAGTAAAATAATGAGCTCTTAACTTGGTACTATTTTCGTGTCTCTTGATTATAAGTTTAAAGCAAATAAACAGAACTTCACACGCGAGTAAACTTATACTATTAAAAAAGAAACAAAAACATGAAGCTCTCAATTTTTGAGACCACTCACAAAAAAAATGAAAGCACGCAAAAATATTTGCTCTGTGCCTTTCAAAAACTAAACCGAAACCCAAGTACGCGAACCACCGCAGTCTTTTCAATTTCCTCCGCACCTTTGAAACTCGATATTTCCATAAATTTCGAAAAAGTCTCTCTCCCCGTTGCGGCGGCGGCACTTTTAAAAAAGCTTTTTGCCTCGGAAATTTTTGCCCGCCCCGACACACCGCGGAATTTCAATAATTTCCGCGTTCGAAACCGGCGCTTGTAATATACCCACTGGGCGTCATTGTTCCTCGCGCGCCTCGAAGAAAGGGAAACTCGAAAAAGGGAGCGCACAATGAGCGGGATGAAGAGCCGCGAAAGGAAAGATGATGGGCCTTAGGCACGCGAGAGTATCGTTCGTGGCGGACACGCAACGATTTCCATAATGCCGGCCGGCCCCATTTACATCTGAATTAGAGCGCTCCTTTTTTCGGAGACACACGAATTTCGACCTTTATTTGCACGGTAATTAAAGGATACGCAACGCCTTATTGTTTTACGGGAACGTTCCGGAGCGAGATAAGGAGGAGTCTATGTATTCGGGCTGATTTAATTTGAGTAAGAATAACGAGTGACAGCTGACGATTGCTCGCTTAATTTAGTTAAGTGCACTGAACCCTGATTTGGTTGCTCTAGTATCGTGTTACGTTGTCCCGCGCTACTGCGGATGTTTATGCATTCATGATTTTTATTATTCATTGGCTGGTTAAAAATTAATACTTCCTTCATGCTATTTATGCGGAATCGTTGTAACGACGTAAATTAATAATGATTTTGAGCTGGAATAAGGTGTTCAATTACTTAACGCCCATTACTTGGCACTTTTAGCTGATTTATAACCAACATAATAATTATTCTACTTTTTCCACAACTACCTGACGAGATAATCGTTACTAAATATGTTTAAATATTGTCCAAACAAGGTTTCACCGTTCATTATTATCTTATTAAGCTTCAGAAAAAAACTGTCCCTTTTTCGTCAAGGGAAAAACTAGAAACTAAAGCATAATTCTCAGGCAAGCCCAAAGAAAATAATTAACCCTTCGAGCCCGGCTTTTCTTTGAATCAGTCCCAATGAATCAGTCGCTAATTCCAAGTCTCATAAATCGAATTAACGAATTGAAAAGCAAAAGCCTCGTCGTCCCCAGAAGGCGTCGGCGCTCGTTTTTCTCAAGCGTCCTTAAGCAACGCAATTGCCGCGCATTAAGAGAAATCGTCGCCGCGATTGATCCGTCATCGTCCCTACGATTTACGACGCGGCACCGAAAATTACCGGTCGACTGACGACTGTCGTGCGTCGGCGTAATGCGCGGTAATTAGCTTTTCGAACGACTATAACCGTTAGTCCCCGCCGGGATAAACTGAGAGGGAGAGAAAGAGAGAGAGAGAGAGAGTCCAGTGACTTTTTCCGATGTTTGAGTTGCCCCTGTGTTAAGGACTTGTTTCGTGCTTGGTGACTCACTGCTTTGGGTTTTACGAAGACTGGTTTTGAGTTACGATCGCCCGCTGATGCTGAGATTTGGGACTCGACGTCATTTTTCGTAATGAGCCAGGTTTTACGACAGGGTCTTTGTGGATTAAGATGTAAATCTTTTAAAATATTATGTCCGGGCATTTAACTCTATAAGCATTGTTCTCGGGTATTGTTAGATGCAATATAAACGTCTTGTGAATTTATTTACCTGTATCCAAATAATTCTAACAACTTTCTTCACCTGTGGAATTACGAATAAAATACTTAAGATTTTACAGTGTCTTACATAATTTAAGTTAGTATTAGGTATAAGGGGTTAATTCCTAAATAAAAAACTTATTTTATTCAAACGGCTGCGAACACGATACATCCGATTTCTCAGAAGCTATTCGAATTAAGATCCAAAAGTCTGAGGAAAGAGCCTCAATCACCATCGATCAACAGTTTGCAGCTTAAAATTCTGTCTGCTTAAAAGTTCGTGACCTACCGTAATAAACTAAATTACTATTCCCTTGAAATTTCGAAAAATCCTTAAATCATCGGTATGTAAAACAGGTATGCGAGCAATCCCTTCGGTAGCGTCTCCTCCACGTGCTCCGAAATTCGCGTGCGCCAAATTCGGCGTCACGTATACTTAGCCGCTATATGCGTGCGGTCGTTTGTTCAACGGCTTTTCGGCGAATCGTAAAAAGCCCGTGATCCTACGCTCTCTGGACTATGATAATTTCTCGGTCTGTGTGTCCTGGATCCGCAATCTTTTTGGCGTTCCTGGAATCAGAAAAACGAGAGAAGATATTATTCGGGATTCCTGGGATACACGTGCTGTTGCTTTCTCTAGACGAGTGCTGCAATATTGGTTCTCGTTCTTTGCGATGGTCAATTTTTGGTTGGCCAAGTTCGAAATGCGTTTAATTGGATAAGCATCGGGTAGCAGCGATGTAATTTCGGAACTTCTAGAGGAACTAAGATTAGAGGGAATGCGGATTCGGTTGTACTGAGAAATCACTACTTCTTTAGTCCTTTATTTGCAACGTGCATTGTGTCTGTTACTTTGGTCGAAAAAATAATAGTTGTTAATCTGAACAATATATGCAGCTTACTAAAGAGCAAATCGCAGTGGAATGGAGAACTGAAATGATTACTTAAAATTAATTATGCAGAGTCAAGCTAAATGGTAATTTTACCAACTGAAATTATATTAATGTATTGTTTTCGCTGTACGGCTTGCAGTTATGCAATTAGCATGCTTAATAGTCTGAGAACAAACGCAGTTGACAAAGGGATGTAGTTAAACGTGTATTAATTGTCGTGAATGGTTAATATATTCCAGTCCACCCATTGTTAATTTTCGAATTGTTAGAATACAAACGTACCTCCCTTCAAAAACTGAATTTTCATTCAGTACATTGTAAAATACAAAATTTCTTGCTACCGTAAATACTTGTTCGCTTTTAAAAGATTCACATTTGAAAACTCTTCAAAAAACTTTTATTTTCGTTCTATTTCGCTCGCAAATATTGAATTCCCAACTACTCAGTGAGAGTTAATAAACAAACCACATTTTTTCTGCGTACAATCAACGTCTAGCACCAACATTGATAGGCAAAAAACGCGAAGCGCGATCCGCATTTAAAACTCTTTCGTACTATTTGCACATCGCTCGTGCACGTGCTCGCGTGCCCGCAATATTTGGCGGTCGAATCAAGATGAATCAGGCCTCGCTTATAACCGCCAGTGCAAATAGTCACCGCCACAATCGAGAGCCTAACCGTAAACAAAAACTTGCTAAAGCACCTTGGGAACATTAGTGCGTAAGCTAATTTTTTTTAGCCAATCTAATCAGTACTCAAATGTTCTTTTCTACTTTGTAAAAAGTATTCTAGTTTGAAACTACTTAAAAATGTTGCTCTCTAAACGGAACATAACCTAATTATCACTTTTTCATTTTCGGAATATTTACAACTGTAATAAGACAAAGTAGCACACTATGTTTTAATAATTATAAATTTTTTGACCTAAGTCAATGCTCGTATGATGTAATTTGTTCCAAACATTTTTTTATTAATACAAAATCGAATATTAACATATAATTTTATACAAAAACATTTCCATTAATTTACAAACTATAATTAAATTTCTATGACTAATGCAAAGTTAAATAAAGAACAACTATTCCAACTATTTCTTTCGACAAAAAAAAACGGGTTGATTTTTCAAAACGAAATTTAGTTGATATAATACTTAACACAAACGGCTAAGGCGCGACGTCCATGAATGAAGGCCCTCGTGGACGTTTGGCAGCAACGACCCTTTGGCACGAGCGCCAGGAAGCGGGGAGGATTCGCTGAATGGCCGGACACTTTGTCGCGCTTCTCGGGAGAATTTAGCGGCCCGTATTTTTAGGCGAGAAATACCTGCCTGGCGTTGATGACCGCCGCCACGACTCGACGTGCTATTCTGAGGCCGCGGATGGCCGGCGATTTTGAGAATTCGGTTTGTTGACTTGATTTAGTGGGAATCAAGTGCTATTGGATTATAAGTGGAAGCGCCGACGATCGTTTCATTCGCGGCGTTCTGTTTTTGGAACTCGGAAGTGGGAAATTGAAGGTTATTATTTTTTGACGAATTTCGACTTTTTTTTAGTTCTTAATTAGAGATTTAATGAAGCTGGGTGATAAGGTTGGTTAAAAATAAGTTTATTACTTTGTTTGTGTGGTATTTTGCTTTGTTTTATGAATGTAATTTAGCTTAAATGTTTCATTTTAGAGCTACTGTTTACTAAAATACATGTTTTCCACCAAACTGCAATGAAAAGGAAATTTATTTTAGTCTCTATCAGTTTTATTTTGAAGTTGAGCCGTTAATTTCCAAAGTGTATTTCTGAAATTCGCAGTGCAACAAAACTTATTCGATAATCGCAGAAGTAAATCGTCGATTTTTGATCCACAGAAGAAGAAAGAAAGAATATAAGCATACTGGCGCATTTCAGTGTTCGAAGAATGACGAAGCAAATTACATAACCAGAAGATAAAAGCGCAATAAATCCTGAAAAAGCTCTCACCGCTCTGCAAGTTCACACAATAACAAGCAACAACTTGAACCTCTACTCTGAATACCCCAACAATCAAACCTCAATCCCGAGGGCTCCGTCTCATTCAGCCTCGGAATCATCAATTTTCATTAAAGTCGAAAAGGCGCCATTTCGCGAAACATCCGGCAAAAAAACACGCCACGAAGCGTATTAGCTCCTCCCGGCATATCGAAGAAAGGCTGAATCATGGCTCGGCAACGAAGGAGAGTGCCTTGTGTGCGTGAGAAAGGGCCGTTTCTCGGTCTGGCCGATAATGCAGCCGCCCGCGCTTTGTGTGTAGACTCTCGCGAGTGGCGCCCACGCGTGGCGCCCACGCGCGCGAATTATGGAAAGGAGAAAAGATCTTCTTACGGCGATTTAAGAGGCTAATGGAGGAGAGGGGGCTCGTTATGGAGACGACCACGCGCCAAGAGCGCAGGTACCAATTTAACGGCACGAGAAAGAGGCGACGCTTTTGTGGCGGTCCGGGGCTTTGTTTATCGGCGCACCGGATGATGTAATGCCATGGTTGGGAGGTGTTGGATTCGTGCTTTTTGAGCACTTTGTGGGGAGGGCTTGGGTTTTAGCATTCAGCGTTGGTGTGATCCACTTTTTGTGCACTCAAATCTTCCGTTAAGCTGGATGTTTGAAAACAGTTTAGGTCCTATTCCTTTATATTGTTTCTTTTGAGCGAAAAACGTGATGATAACATATTTTTTGGAGGCAAATGCGAAAGTGTAACGATATTTTCGTAATTTATGTTTATTTATTTATTCTTATATTCAGTCTCCATCTAAAATTAAAAATTAACATCTCGCAAACTTGTGGGTTTCTAAATATTACTTGGTACTCGAAGAGTTTATAAGACTAAGTTGCGAAAACAACTTGGTGATTTATTACAAATCTGAGTCCTTTACCTCTTAAAACGCCAGTATTTGAGAAATCATTAGTACCGCAAGTGCGCAAGTACAAATAATTTGTGATGTTCAAGTTTCAGAAAATTAGCTCACCGCAATCTGCTCACTCGTGTTCGATATAGTCATCGATTTAGAAATCCACTCGTTTTACACAAGATCACCTTGTATTCGTCCAAGATTAGAGCCGCTATTAATTCCTCAAAGCCGCCGTGGAATCATCAATCTCGACGACAGAATGCTCGTCATTAGAAAGTCCTCCTTCGATCTCTCGTATTCATCTTTTAGCAACGAAATACTTCGGCTTCTCAAGATGTCTTTCTTACCTATAGGCAGGTATAACTCTTTTTAATTGCCGCGTTGAATATTGTTCTTCGATGAAATATTGATAAAATATAATGAATTAATTTCTAAAGATATAAAGACGTAAATGTATTAAAATCTATTTGGAAAATTTGAATCTAATCTTCGTCTACTTTTATCGAATGATTCGAATGGGTTTTTATATTTCTGAAACGAACTACACTGCGCATTAATATAGCTTAGTATATAAATAACCTATGAAATAATAAATATAGTTTACCACCTCTAATTTCCCGAAAGCAAGCAGGTTCTTAATAATTCGACATTTCGCATAAAATATTAGCGAAACAAATTCGCCAAGAGCGGCTTCGGAGGAAAAGTTGGAAGACTCGGTCACGGGCTCACATAATAAGCCATAAATAACGAATCTCGAAAATTCGCTCTCCCCGCTCGAATAAAAGACCTTCCACGTACGTAGGATACGTAAGCGAGCAATTGAAAGTCGCGGAGATTCTATAAATCACCGGAGCGCAAAAGGATAAATCGCGCGTAATGGCTGCCTCGGCTGGAAAAGGGCTCGCCGGAGCTCGGCTCTCGCGCACACAATGCGATTACTTTCGATTAAAGTGTGCAGCAGCCGAACGCTGGCAGGTTGCCACCGTGGCGTGGGTGTTGTTGCTCGATGGAATAACGAGAAGCTGCTGCTGCTGCCGCCGTTGCTGCTCTCCGACCTTTTTCCGTCCGTCGCTCTCTCGCCGCGCTGCTTTCCTTTTGCTTTCCGGATAGGGCAGGGATCGTTTGCCTAACGACGGCAAATTAAAACTTCATTAGTGTTAATTGTTTTGCGAGCCTCGCGCAATTTATCCTTTTTCAAAGCCATAAGTCAGGGATCAAGCTGACCGTCTACGCGGCTCTCTGGCTAAGTGTGCGTTTGGGCGGGGAGAGAGCCGTAATTGCCGAGTGTAATAATCCTTTCTGGTATTTATGTGGGTCAGGGTACGAGAACTCGCGTTTGATGCTATTATTTTCCTGCTGGAGCGGGAAGTCCGCAAAATAATCGAGAGGTTACTTTACATTTATTTGGTTCTATTCATTTGGCTTTACAATTTATTCAGGTCGAATAGACAAGTTGAATACAACATAAGAAACATCTTAACCTTGAATATAATTTATTAGAACTCATTTTTTTATTCAGTAAACGCGTATTCGTAGGTTAAAAACTTTTGCTTCATAGATTTTAAAAGAAAGATAAATATTATTAAATTAAAATTATATTAATTTTCGTAATCGTCACTGGGCAAAACAGTTTAGTTTATTAAACAGTACTTAATTACAATTAAAACGAGCAACTCTTGATCTTTGGAATGACTTTACGTCAATAGCTATGGATAATGAACTTTTTCTGATTGAAGGTAAAATCGAAAATGTTAAAATAAATGAGATCGCATGAGATTTTCGCCCAGATTAATTTCTGTTTTTATTATATAATTCTTCGCAGATGAAGATGATTGACATTCAACGATTATCTATCGTGACGAATTAGATGCGGATATTAAATTTCTTAAAGATACCGAACTGTTTAATTATCGACATATCTTACAATCAAAATTCAATCTATTATACACCGATGATAATAAAGAATTTGATGAATAAGATATATTAAAAAACTTTCTTGATTAAATTAATATTAGTATTTAGTCAAATCGGAATAATTAAAATTGGATATGTCTTACTAATCAGATATTAAAAGTACATTATAAGATAATTTTAAATTTACATTTTGAAGCACATGAGTATCCGAACCCCGAACCAAAGCTTAGATTAAATTTGATAAATGATCTATTCAATAATGAAATATTTAATTTGAACTTCTCTTCTGTTTTAGGTAAGTCACGAAGATGTTCCAGTTTCTACCGTTAAGTAATACATCCGTAGCGACACGTCCAGTCACAGGTGACGTAGGCAAATTGAAATTAAAAATAAAACAAAAGTCGATGATTATCAAAGTCCGATCAGATAAAAGCGAAATACCTTCCACTTTTTCCACAATATCGCGCCAATGAGGCGAAGCCGTTCGATATACGTTTCATAATGTATCGAGTTTGTCCTAATAATTAACTCGCGCATGTACATACGCGTACGTATCGGTAATGATTCGATTTTGATAAAGCATTTTGAAAGCTGCTGTAATGAAGTTTAATGATCGTTTCCATGGAAACGCGTCATTAATTTGCGAGTGCAATCGGTCGAACGTACATACACACGCATCGGGCCATTTTATACAATTAAATATTAAATGTAATTTCGCCTATTAGAAAAGTGCGCATTGTACCGATCGTTATTTAGCGCCGAGCGTCGTTTTAATTAACGCTCAAGGAGGAAAGTTAAAAATTATCCGTAATAGAGGATCACTTTATTAGTCGTTTGACAGCGTTACGAGCTGTTGGACTCGGGACTTTTTAATTAAGTAAATAAATTCAATTAGCGCGGTTTGGCTTTTTGTTTAATTACCTTCATTTTTTACAAATTAATATAATTTATTTCAATCAGATTGCTATCGCTGGAATCTAGTCAAATATTACGGCGAGGCAAATTCGAGATAACAGTTTTTATTTTAATGACATTTTAACCCTGGTAGGAAATAAGCGGGTTGTACCAGTTGAGATTTTTTAGTAAATTAATTTTTAGCTAATTTTCTTGACTAAAAATAAACTGTAATCTCAAGCTGTATTACGGTTAAAAATTTGTTAAGTGTGAAAGGTAGAGAAGAGAAAACTTTTTAAAAGTTCACAGATAAAATGGAAAATAAAAAATGTTGAAAAGATAAAGATGCTTAATTATAAAAATATTATGAAGATTATTATATTTTAAAATAAATTCATTTTGTTAGCTTAATTTATTTTTTTATTTAATATTATGCTGTTTTTTTATTTAAAATTTAATTTTTTATTCAAGGTGGTTCTATGGTTTTTCGACATATTCAAGCAATTATTAAGACAATGCAACCACGTAGTATAAAGTTCGTAACATACAAACATCTAAATTTTCAGAAGAGTTAACGTGCAAAAATTTAAGAAAACAGTGTTTGAAATGAAGCTCTTAAGCGTAAGCTCTTATGGACAGTAGACGACAACAAACGTATAATATAAGAAATTTAAAGTTTTCTTATTGATAGCGACTCACCAGAAACTCCAAAAACAAACAAATTATAGCTAAAGTTGTATACTTTAAAAAAGTGTAAAAATTATTAGTCACTGCTCGTTCACAATTATTCTTGTAAATTTTTACCTGCCTTTGTATATCTATATGCTGCTACCGCGCGTCGTTTGTTTACATCCATGACGCGAAGACACAGTGCAGTATATTTATATATACAAATGTTCTATATCTGCCCATAGAACTACCTTAATTCATAATACTGTCAAGTTTAAAAACTCAACGTGAAATATAGTATACTTGTAATTGTTTTTATTTAATTCTAATCAAGAGCCACACAAAACTTTATTTTTTATGTAATTAATGAAATCAATAAACATTTTCTTTTTTATACTTTTCTTTTATTTAATACATTTATTATTATTCACTATCTGCGGTAATTCGACTTTCAAAATTTCTATTATTTTAAACTAAATAATCCAGAAGATACTTAAAGTCTTCGACGATAGTTTCGAAATCGTATTGTCAACACGTGCTCCAATAACGTTAGGTTATAGAATCTTCTTAAAGTCATATTTATCATGTGTAAAATTATTTAACAAATTATCAACAAACATAATAGATAAAAAATCTCTGTAGAGACAAAACTTTAAATTTCCGCGTTCTTTTGTTGCTCAACCGATCACAACGCTGGATGTCGGCGACTCATCATTCTTTTGTTGAGTATTTAAAATAACAGCAATTATTACTTTTTTTTTATTAGTTAAGAACCCACTAACGATTCTATCAGGACGAGGGGCTTGTTTATTTACGAGGTTACTTTGATAACATTTTTACGTATGTTTTGTTTATTGATTAATCCTATTGAAATAGTCTTTTAAAACTTTATACGATTTAATATGTGTATTTGCACCAAATTGAATCTGATTTTTTAGGATATTGTATGGTATTTTCACGGGAGTAATGTATAATCTTTATGTAAAACTTATTTTGTAGGATTTAACATGTGTATTTGTACCAGAATATATTAGACCTTATATCTTTTTTATAAGATTTTTTAAGTAGGGTAATTGATCTTTTTCTTTAAACAAGTGTGGAAAATTTTTTGTCGTATAATCTATTTACGTACGATATTACGATTGTGTACAATAAATTTGTGTAGAATATGATCAGTCTCATTGAATTGCCAAATTTCATAAGTAATAGTTTCGTTTAATGCAATTATTTCTAATCTTTTAAACACAAAAACAAATGTTTTATATAATTGGCATACATTCACTCACAATCTAAATCATGAAATACGCGTAGAACTTCCATCTATCTAACCACTTAAATTATCGAAAAATTTCCAGATAACATTGGCTAAACTTCTGGCCGTCAATCTGCATCGGACCGTCCATTTTCCTTCCATCCCATCCAAAAGCGAGCACCGCAGCTCTCGGAGCAATACCAATTACGGCCATTAAACCCCGAAACGAAGTAAAAGCCGTGGCCCGTTTTTTTGCCCGCCTTGGGAAATCGAGCTTGCGCTTTTCCTCTCGCGCCCCGGCGATTTCCTTCTCCCCCCTAACCCCCCGTCTGGCAGACCCTTTTGGCCTCAACAAAGGCTAAAAAGTAACGAGCGCGCGCAGCAGCAACAATAATAAGAGCATAACGCGTCGGGTTTTCGTATAATGATAGTAATCTCGCGTGGATGCTGCTGCGCACGGAGCCCTCTTGTTTTTCCTCGCTTCCGGTCCGGCGATGCGCGCGAGCAAAAGCGAGAGGGGGTAAAGTTAAAAGCGTAGGCCAGCGCTTTTAATGTCTTAAGTGCGCGGCGGGAGGTTGTGCGCCTTTTTTTTTTGTCCGAGCTCGATGCGTTTATTCGCTCCGCGCAGGTGAGCTGTTGTTACGCGCTCTTTTTACAGCCGAAGATTAAAACGATGTAAGACGCTGCTGGCGCTGATGTTTATTTGAAAAGAGCCTCTTTTCCGCTTTATTAATATCGTTATTGATCCAGTTATTTTTATCAATATAGTCTTTAATTAATTATTCGTGTAGGCTCTGATAGATAAAACAACTTGAAGGTCGCAGTTTTGACAAAAAAAAATCTTTTATGAAACCAAGAATAATTTATTAGAAATGCAATATTCCTATGAATTTAAAAGCAAGCAGTCGCCTGGAAACATTTCTGACGATCTTTAAGCATCGTCATTAGCGCGATTTCGCAAGTTCTCTAGCAATTAATATAACGACAGTAAATTCCAAGCAAAATCCCTCGATCATTATTATTCAGATTTACAAGCAATACAGAGGCGCAAATGCAAGCACTCCTCCGTCCCCATCGGTTTATTTATCAGCATGAAATAATTACCGACGCAGTCATGCAATCTCCGGGGAGTAAATAAAGCCGTTCAATCGTCCTTTCTTTCCCCGGGCTCTCATCGCGTAAATCGACGTCCTCTCGCTCCGTCGCCCCGTCCGTAACCCTAAAGCCCCACCCGCCATCAAGGTTTACACTGGATCGTCACGTCGCGGGGGTGTAAAGCGTGGAGAGGCTACAGAGGCTCCTCCCTCTGTCGCCTCTCCGGAGAGTAGATTCGACGAAATCCATTAAGGTGCAGCTCGTTCCGGTGAGAGAGAGAGAGAGAGAGAGAGAGGGAGAGCGAGAAAACTCGAGAGCTGTGTGCGAAATTAAACGGTTCGTAAACTTCCGGGATACTTTGGCGCAAAGCTCCGCTTCTTGACTCTCCCGAGGAGTAAAAGTCTGATGGCGTGGTAGCAGAGCGACCGCCGCCGCCGCCGCCGCTGCCGAGGATATTGAGATGCGCGAAATTTTCTTGCCCGATAGTTTGCGAGAGAGCGGCAGATTCTTCGCTAAGCTCGCGGGATGTTTAATAGCGGGGAAGGTTAGCTTTTGTGTGTCCTGGATTTTGGCAATTTCGCCGAGAGGCGAGTTCAGTTTGTTCTTCTATATTTTAGATAGCTTGATTTAGATTAATTGCGCTAGATTGTACCACTGCTGCTTGCAGTTTTTAATGATAGAAATGTCAATGATCGTAAACGTTGAAAAGGATTTTTCCTTTGAATTTAGTAATTACAGGCAGTAATTGTACAAAGGCAATAATTTCCATGAGAAAATTTAGCTGCAAGCATTAAATCAGGGTATCGATTCTGTGCTGTTATTCAATGTGCTGTTTCTCTATGCATCGAGTAAATGTTCATTGCACGAAAGTAATTATTGTCGATTAGTGACTCTCTCAGCTGACAAATGAAACTTAATGTATATATCAAAGGCTTTATTTATGAGTGCACAACATTGAACCACTATCATTACTCAATTATATCAACAAAGCATTATTTCGCATAGAGCAATGCAAATCACCCCCATTTACGCTCTACATGTATCTGCTTTCAATCTGTAGTTGAATGTCCGAAATAATTTTTGTCTACATTTCCAGATTGAAGTCTGGAATTCTAATAACACCTTTCCACTGCAGGATCTTTTATAGAATTAATAATTTTATGGTTTTATCAAACCTAACTATGGATGGCATATAAACAAATGTGATTAATCTAAACGTAAGCCTTATAGGAAATAACTGAGTTGTGCCAGTTAAAATTTGTTAGTAACTTGATTTTTAGCTAATTTGGCGCATGCAGACGATGTGCGCGTAGGTTCACGAATTATTATTTATTTTATTGTTAAAAGTATGTCGTTTTTAGCTGAATGTTTGACTATAACCAACTATACAAACCTTGAAAATGTTCCCTCGATAAAAGTTGCACTTTCACCAAAGCTTAACCGATCTGATAGTTTTACACAAACGCATTATCCCGCTTAATCATTATTACCAAAAGCATCCGCCCTAAAACGCTCATTAAGTTTATCAATAATTATCAGTAGCAGGTAGCAGGCAGCAGCGCGCAGCACGCAGCAATTCGTGTCCCAGAAAGACGGTTAAAATCAATCTCGCTCCCGACTCGCCGGGCATTTTAATGCCGCTCGCAATCGGCAATTCTCGTAGCGCCTATATAATATCGAGTCACGGAAGCCGATCTCGGGCGCATTGCCGTTCGGGCTCGCTCAGTGATAAAGCCCGGGGAATTGATCCGTGCATTTGTAAACCCGGCCGAGCCAATAAACTGCAAGCGGTGTATACCCGGCCGCGCGCGCGAGAGCCCGATTTTACGAGTCATTTCGGCGTGTGATTTGATTTGTCGTTATTCCCCGCCGCCGCCGCGTGGCTTTTCGATAAAATTGAAAATGCCGCGTTTTCTCTCTCTACCTCTCTCTGTCTTTCGCCTCGCCCTTCGATGATAAACTCCCCGAAGCGGTTTAGCGATGCTTCTGGCTCGATGATCTGTTACGTGTTAATTAGCGAGCCGAGGCCGGAAAAATTATAGCCCTTGTTTTTTTTTACCCTTTTGCTCGCGCGTTTCTTCCCGCCAAATTTGCGAAATGCAAATGTACTTCAGTTTACTATTTGCACTAGATTTGCGTTTCACAATCACAGGATTACCGCAATCACAGTAGATTCGTCTAATTGTTGATCGAGAGGTTATTGTTTCCATAAAATAATTATCACATCAACTGATTTACAGTATCATGCATTTAACGATGTGATTCATCCATGCGTATTATTATTAACTTACATAAATTTATGAAAATTAACAACAAATAGCATACAATAACCACGTTAATACTCAAATTAAATTTTTGTTTATTTCAGTAAAAGTCTTGAAAATTTCTTAACCAATTTTGAGGTTAGTTTACTTATTTCACATTTTCACCAAAACAGTCAAACACCTTGGCAAGATGAAATTTCAAAAAAAACAACCTTCAAACATCACAACTTTTCTAATTGCACTCAAAAAAAAAAAACGTGCTTCAACCAAAAAAAAAGAGAAAAAAAAGGTGAGCCCTTAAAACTTCAAAGCAAGCCTCAGCTCGTCCGCAAAGCAAAATAGACGAATCGTCGGAGAAAGGCTTTCTCGTCATCTCTCCGTGGGAAAATCCGAAGCGTCACAGGGCGCTGCTCTGACCGGAAGACAGGCAAGTTCTCTGCCCTCTTTTGCATAGCCGAGTTTTTCCGTCTCAATACGTAAGGTCGCATTTTCCGCGAAGAGAAAAGGGAACTGGAGGCGCTTATGGCGACGCTCAAAAGCTGAGCTCTCTTTCTTCTCTCGAGTCGATCGTTAACGCCGCTCTCTTCGTGAGATCTCAGTCCCTCAGGTGAGCTCGCCCCCCCTCTCTCTTTCCCTCTCTCTCTCTCTCTCTTCCCTTTTCGGAAATTTACTTTTTGTGCCGAGGTCTTAGGGGGGATAGGGGGAGCAGCGTCCCTCGTCTGCTGCTTTAACGGGACGACTTTCTACGGTGGTCTGTTGAAGTTTCGTAGTGGCTGCTGTCACGCAGTCTTCGCGCTAGTCAGAGTTTTGCTTTTCTTCGAAAAAGTATTGCTGGTTTTTTGCTAAGCAGAGCATTTTGCGAGTGCGCTAGTAATGTCGTGTGTGTTTTAGTGATCTGTTTTAGTGATTGGTGAATTGTGAATCATAAAGTTTTGATTTTAAACTAAATCACGAGTTGAAAAATTTGAGAATAAAAATTTCGAGGATTTATCCTAGAAAATTATGTGTTTTTTTACAACTAAAATTAAAGTAAATGTTTGTATATAAAATATTTCTTCAATTTTGTCTTAAAATTATTTAGTAAAGAGAAGTTTAAGTTTTGAAGAAAAATACTTCTGTCAATCTTTTCGACGTAAGTGTTCTACACGAATTAAAATTTTTAATAATACAATGTTTTTAATTATTTATTATGTTTTGAATATTAATAAATTTTGAGGGTTGTGAATTTTTTTAAGGGCTATTTTAACTACAGTATTTATACTTTATAAATGATCGATACTGTAATTTATGAAATTTTTAACTTGTGTTTAAAAATAAAGTTTTTAAAAATACGCTTTTGTAACAAATAAAATGTGTATAAAGTAATAATCCTAATTTAAAAGAAATTAATTATTATTTTGTACATCATAACTTAAAGAATTAATGAAGCTAAAGCAACACTTGCTTCGAAAATTAAGACAAAAGCGAGGGCAGAAGTATATTATTGTACAAACAATTTAAGCATTGAGTTTTAATGGTTTTTAATCGTATAAACAAACATTGCATATTTAAGAAAGGCTCCTTTTAACATTTAACAGGAGTAAAAATTTTGAAGTTATGAATTTTGAAATTAACAATACTAGCGAACACTTTATACAATATAATCATAATTATAACTGAAATTCTCAAATTTTTCGAATTTTAGAGAATTTAGTCTTTCGACATTTCAACTGTGCTTCAGAAGTGCATACTTTTACGAGACAGTCATGGTAAATTTTAGAATTGTTAGGTAATTAAATAAGAAGTTGGTTTTCGAATTTTTAAGTAAAGTAGAAAAAAATAAATATTTTTCAGTTTTAAAAAATAAAATATTTAATAGTTACACTTTCTAAAGTTCATTATTTTTGATATATTTACTCCAGTGTCGATTCAACCCAATATTAACATTATGTCCGTGATACTTCAAGATTATGTTTACACAAAGTATACAATTGTATTGAATGTTACTAACATTAGTCTACTCGCGTGTATCCATTTGGAGAAATTGGATGTTCGCTTTTTTTGGAATCGCTTTCTTAGAATGTCCACAATATCAGGCCACCAATTCAAATCTTGAACTCAGGTAAAAAGTTTTGTTAAATTGCTAAATTAGAAAAATCTCTGAAGGGAGACGAAAAAAAGTCGCCAACAGCCACGTTATAGATGAATAAATTATCTACAATAAAACCCGCTAGAATTCTCCACGGTCAACAGTTAATTTGCAACAAGCCGCCAAAGTATCTAGTGTTTTTTCAAAGAGCGTGAAATTTCGTGCATCAAGTCGTTATATGATGAATACAACATTAAGAGCCAAGTTATAAAGCAATCGAAAGATAATTTTTTAAGTTATTAGGATTCAGGCGTTTTTTCAAGCCTTAATTGTAAATTGAGCCGTTTCTGAAAAAAAAAAATTATTATTAGGGGTGGTTTAGAGAGGGTTTATGCAACTTCTTTTTGCGCGTGCCTAAAAACTAATAGTTTGCTCAATTATCATTTTTGAAAGATGGAACTTAGTGCAATGGAAAGTTTTTTCAAAAACCAAGCTTTTAAAAGAAATTACAGTTATATTATTATAATTTAAAATAATCTACTAAACGTGAAAAAATCAGTAACTCTGAATCTATTGAAGATTAAAATTAAAAATTGCACAAAAGCATTCTTCGGGCCATAGAAAAATTTGGTGATAATTTTAACATTTCAATCTCTAATAAATTTTACAAAATCGTCTATCGAAAAGAAAATAAATACGCACGTTTAGCGGCTTGCTCGGCTTTATTCGGTAACACTCGGCTTATTTCGGGTCTTTGTTCAGGCTTGTTGTCTCCACGTTGTTCGATTTTCTCTTACTATAGTTGTCTGCTTAATTCAAATGCTACTCGATATTCGATATCACTGCTCGTGATTAATTAAACTTGTCAAGTTACGTAGCGCACTTACCCATGAATGATAGATATAAGATTTGCCTTTTTAATGTGCGTAAGTTTGGTGTTTTATCATTAAATAACTACGTTCAGGCACGTTACAAGCGCTCTATTTATTTTTATTACACGTATTAGAAATTTATTTCATTATAGAAGTCTAAAATATTTTTTCTATCATAATTTCATGAATCTTTAATATTCAGTACCATAGAACTTTTAACCTTAACGGACACACGACCATAGAGTTACTACAGATAGAGTAGACGAGAAAAGACAGGGCATATAAGTGGAAGCGTCCAGTCGATAGAAAGAGAGAGAAAACGAAGTTAATATTGCTATTTCTCTCTTACGACGCATGCGCCGTGCATACTTACCCCGGATTGGTCATTTTATACCTCCCTAAAATTTATTATAAAAAATATAGCGAATTTTTTCAATAAATGAACAACTCATGTAGTACATTTTGTATACGTAGGTTAGTTCAGTGAGCAGAATGCTGTTACTGGTTTTCTTCTCTGCGCATGCGCCGTGAAAGAGAGAATTAGCACCACTTATCCGATTTTCTTTCTCTATTTATTGACAGGACGCTTTAGACCAGGCTTGCTTACTATAACAATAATACCTCTATACTCCGATACGAATATATTTTCGGTATGAATGACCGCTGTGACGGTCATAATTCGAGAAATTGAATTCGACAAATTGCAAAACTCGCAATAGTCCAGGGATGAGAAATGTAGCCGAATCGGCAGAATGTATGTTTCGTGGCGGCGGTAGTGAAGCGATAGATTCGGCAACGTTGTCGAAGCTCTGGAGTCATGACTTTTACGACAACAGCATTTAAATTTGTAAACTTAAGTCTTTAGAATCAAATTATTAAATTAAAAAGTAAAAGATTAACGCTTTTTGCTTTAAAATAGTACTCTCAAAGCGTAATTGGATTTTGCTATAGTTAATAAAATTTGTTAATTTTATTACAAAAGATATTAATTTCATTTTTATTTACATCTTTTTAATAAAACAATACATGTTTTATTTGCATTTCTAAATTTTTTAATAAAGAATACGAATACAAGATAAAATGTATATAATATTCTTGAACAGTATTTAATTTTATTTAACAGTTTATTTAATTATTTCAATGAAAAAAAAATAACAAGTTGAATCCTTTTCTTTATTGTATGATGGTTCTTTTCAATCAAGGTCACTCAGAGACTACTGCTTTTGCTTATAATATATTGCATGTTTGAAATACAAGTACACATACGTTATATGGTTATAATGGTTTAAAAATTAAAATTAAATTAAGAGGACATAACAATTACAACAGCTTCGCTAATAGAATTAATTTGGAATATTTTATTTCAGATTGAGCCATTTAACGTATGAAATACAATCAATAGTCAATTCAAGTCTTGACGCAGAAAGATGCGCAAGACGTATAACGCGCTTACAAAGACACGGACCAATTTTGGACCAATGCAAAATATTTATAAATTTCAGTAGTAGTAAGCCTTCATACGAAAAATTTTTTGGGCAGGTGGGAGTTGTAAGTATAAATTTAATTATTTAAATTTTCAACAATATTTTGTATTGTAAACATAATTTTTTGTTTTTTAGGAAATGTGCAAAATTAATAAAACATATCAAAAATCATTCCAACGAATATTTAAAGATTTTTATGACACAATACATCGGCTTAAAAAAAATTCACTGCGTAATGTTGCCAAGTTTTTTGCGCATCTCCTCGTAACGAATTCAATTTCCTGGGCAGTATTATCAAATATTGCATTAAACGAGGAAGTAGGTGGACCTTGTAAACTCTTTACGACAGAACTATTCACGGATATAGTTGAATACATGGGTTTAAGAAAACTAAAGGACAAATTCAAAGACGGGTATGTTATTTGTTATATTCAGAGATAATTTAGAATAATATTATTTTCTTTTGAATTCTTGTTAATAAGTTTTTCTAATTTTACAGAGAATTCCAGGAGACCTTATCATATATGTTTCCTAAAGAGAAACCCAAAAATAGGCAATTTGCAATGAATTTTTTCATTGAGATTGGTCTTGGCGGTTTAATGTAAGAAAACTCGTACACTTTATAAATTAATTTATATCGAAATTTATTCATATTGAAAATCAGTCTTGCATTTTAATGTTTTCTTTTTTTTTGCAGAGATGACTTGCAAGTCGAATTGGAAAAATAGCCCATATGAATTTCGTTCGCGGTTCATTCTCTCTGTCTTTTAGCGTGGTTTTACACAGCTCCGACGCGGCTTTTATTCTTTAGCACTGATTCTTTATCAGTGTTTCCCGAATAAAGCCTAGTTTCTCGTTTATAAATAACGATGATACGATTTACGACCGACGATACTAATTTAAATATATTTCATAAAGTACAATATTTTCTAGGAAGTTTAAATTTTATTTATATAGACGTTTGCTTACAGATCACCATTTCTTTTTTGTGAGGAATTGTTAAAGAGACTTCTTTTAAGAGAGATTGTTAAACAAACTGCTATTGACCTAAGAATATACTTTTGTAAAAAAGTAAATTTTTGTTAATATTTGCCTACTTATTCAGTTATTTGCAAGAAAACTTGATCAGATACTCCCTTTTTTCTCTTTCCCTCTTTTAATTTATAAAAATTTGAAAGAAATGAAAAGAAGAAACAAATAAAAAGCTTTGTATATTTTTATTATGGAAAAATTTCTTTCTTTGAATGATTTATACAAAGTTTTTAATAAAATATATAAGTTTTAAGTATGTACATATCATACAATTTATGGTTTGTATGGCTAGACAAGATTTTCTGATTCTTTTATAACATATTATCTAATTTATTTTGATGTTCAGAATGATTTTGTTCTGCACAAATTTTATTCACTGATCTACTAAAGGATAAATTATTAATTGGCTGTTTCATAAGAATACTTTTTTGTTTTAATTTTATTAATATTTATACCTAATACATGTAAAATAATTTTTTCCATATTAATACAAATAAATCAAATTTTTGTTAATATTTGCCTACTTATTCAGTTATTTGCAAGAAAACTTGATCAGATACTCCCTTTTTTCTTTTTCTCTCTTTTAATTTATAAATGAAAAAAAGAAACAAATAAAAAGCTTTGCATATTTTTAATGTGGAAAAATTGCTTTCTTT
>JAWWEO010000023.1:3353215-3407314 GCA_035582975.1 Ormyrus labotus
AAACGAGAAGTAAATAGTGGTACGGGTGCCGCGTCGTCTGCTTCTCAAACTCGCCTCCGCGGCACTACCGTGCCACTAAATATTGACTAATTAAAATCAAGCCTTTAGGAGTTTCAATATAGCTGCTCATCACTTTTTTAAGAAAGGAAATTAATTTTATTCCTTTTGTTTTTTGAGTTTTTTAATAAAGACCTTTTAAAGTGGCCGAGACGTGACATAAAAATTCTCTTGACGTTAATTATCACTACAGTGATAGAAATTAGTTACTTGAACTATAAAATGCTTTTGTTGCCATCGTAACTTCTTGAAATTTTAAAAATATCTTAAACAAATTAGAATTATTCATTATTATATTCCAATATGTTAAAATAGTTTTTCAGTAAAATCAGATAAATACCTAATAAGATTATCCCCGAAACCGTTATCATGAAAGAACAGAATTACAAGTGTGATATTACACAATTCGACAAAAGTCCACAAATTATATACCTGCGAGCACTCCGGCATGAGATTCTCACGTCATTCAGCGCCATCGTCCGTAGCTGATCATCCTCCATCATCTCAATCCCGTAATCAAAATTGAAAAATGCTAAGTACGGATGACATGAAGGCGGCGCAGGAGGGCGATCTCGGGCTAGAAAGATCCGCAACGAGGGGCAAAAGCGGTAATCCCCGCAGCAATAAATCTTGGCCGCGGCGGCGGCGGCGGCGCTTCGGTCAGGTAAGAGCCGTGGCTTTCGGTGGAAACGTGTCTCACGGGACTTGACTAGGACCCCGATGTTTTTTTCCCTCCCTGGGAGGATTTATCTCTCGGTTTTAGTAGCTTTTCCGAGAATCTAGATGCTGATTTTTCTTCTTTACTATCTGACCGAGGTCGCCGCCGTCTGTGTACACACGCAGCACCCGCCGAATTTATTGAGTGCTTCTGCTGATCATTCGAACGGGACGAATTTCCCTTTTCCTTGGGAGGGGAATCGTAAACAAGAGTGGTCAGGTGGTAGCGAGAAAAGTGTTACGGGTTTACCTGGCCCTAGACCAATTGTTTTTTTTTTTATTGAGGAAGTCGTTTCTGAAGAAGCTAATATTTGCTCGATCTTTGATGAGGATACTGTCATAAATACTGACTTGAGTTATTGAAATTATAAAACTGAAGAATATAAATGTGGGAATTCAACTAGCATTTTTTAACAAGTTTATTTCGGACAATAAACTTTCGTTTTACGGCTATTTCCATTCAGCTCATTTAAGTTCAATTTATATATTTTCAAGTATTAATATTTTTATTATGAAACCACGTTTTACAAGCTTCGAAGAAATCTCCCATAAAATTAATATAAATGGCTTACATAAACGTCAAGTATTATTATAGTTGAATGTTTAATCTTGGATATCAGATTTAATACAGTTTCATAAAGTTCGAAATCCAACCCAAATATATCCGTACAATTCTAATGAGATTGCCATAAATTCCATAAAAAATTTTATACTATCTATTACAACAGAATTTTCTTCGTAATAAAACTACCGTTATTATTCAGTTCGATAATTCGTCATAAAAACTATAATCTACAATCCGTATTAAACGTATTACAATGCAGCTTTGATCAGTTCACAAAAAGTGTTTTTTTAGCGTTCAAACAACATAACAGTTTAATTCATTATGAAAAGAGTGCTAAAACATTACGCACCAGAAGCCGTCAGCTCTTGTAATCGACTCGTAAATCCGTGTGTGCAGTCGCACTCGGTGGAAGGTGTTAAAAGGCCAGAAAAGGCTCGACAGGCGTGTAAACCGATCAGCGGCTGTATTTGAGGAAAAATTGTACATCCGCGCTGCCGGGAAAGATTCGCTCGAGCTTATGCATAATTCAAGAGGCCTGACGTCAACTTTATTTACACGAGCGAAATCGCGATTCGAAAAAAATTGCGACGAGGACGACACCGGAAAAAGCGCGCGTGGCAAAGTGTTCACTGTTTCGGAAGAATCGTTTAGCCACGAGGACTGGAATAAAAAGCGATCGATTAAGGATTCAAGGTCACTGCCGATTCTTCTTGTACTCTTTGTTCCGGGAAAGATAGCCCGAGAGAGATGATTCATTAAAACACGCCTCACGCGAGCCTGGATATCGACGTCCTTTTATCGCTCTCTTTTCCGAGCAGGGAAGATTGACGATCTCTTTTTGCATCTCGGAATCACTACAGCGCGGCCCAAATGATTAATGGGAGGATTCCCTCTCAGGTCATCCCCGCGGAGCTCAAAGAGGCCTCGCGCTAGCAATGTGGACTCGTTGCAAAACAAGGAAGTGCAATTTGAATAGTAAATTTCGAAGTTCAGCTTTAGCTCCACGTGAAAGTACGTGATTGAATTTCAAGTTGCCGTCTTTAAGTGTTGCGAGGAAGAGCAGCATTCTGAATTAAGTACGCCGGGGTGTATATATTTGCGGGAGATTCAGATGCAGCTATTAGTTTAGAACCTTTCAATGTCCGGAAATGGTTCCGAGGGTTCATTGCTGTAGTTACCAGTAAATTGCTGCATGTTTTTGTAATAAAGTGCAGATGTAGGCATCAATTTAGCGACTTCCAGTGCATACAAATATTCGTTTTACACCATGAATACATGAATTTCAATATATCTTCTGGCTCTACTGTAATTTTCCAGACAATACTTTTTCGGACCAGAATCGAAGCAGTAGAAAAAAGCAATTGGTATTATCTAACTAATTTTAAAGGATCGTAATTGTTTCTGGTGATTTTAGCACTAGAAAAAAAGTTGAAGCACGCGCAGCACAATCCGCGTAATAATAAAATTCATGACCAAACTGGTTATTAAAGAACTATTCGCCAAAAAATAGAATCACTTCCGAAAGCATTCCAAGTGCCCTGTGTTATTCAAATTTAGCGGTGTGACGACCTTCTCGAGTCGTTCTATCTTTACCGTCCAGCGCTTCTTTTGCTCTTCTGCATTTCAATTAACTGGACCCACAACGAAGAGCAGCTCGGGGCCAAGCGACCCCTTAATAAGTACCCGGTTTGCGTGTGGAACAAACTACATCAGCAGAAGATCAAAATCTCGACGCCCCAGAGAGCTTTCGTGCATCCTGTCGATCCCTTGACGATTGCTCCGTAGATCCGCTCGATTACATCGCATGGGTGCAAGGAAAAATACATCTATCCCTCACTTGGTTCCATTCATTTTTCAACCTGCTCTAGTCAGCGTCTTTCGGATTATGGCTTCCGAGAAGAATGACTCATTCACGATGCATTAGTACTTAATTTCCCATGCGGTTCTCTGGTCTGGTTTCTATGGGAAATTAATTGTTTGTCGATTTAATTTCCATTTGTTAAGACTAAGTACTTTAATTTGAATTCGTTTATATCAGATCTCTTTTTTATCACTTTGCATCCTGAAGATCTGTTTTTGATTTACAAAATATAAAAACCTTTTGATCTATATTGGCCATCTACAATCTTTTAACAGTTTTCGACACGAACACACATTAAATACTTAAAGCAAGTAAACAGATGATAATAATCCAAGTAAATATTGTACAATCAATTTAAATCTTTGTATTTACGTTCAAGCACCGATCTCTGCTTCAAGACTCTCCGGCGGAATAAAGTCCAAATTTATGAATCGGCAATATCGTCCGATCGAAAAAAAAATTTCAAAGTACAAGTTCATAAAGCAACGTAATCGTTCTCACGCAAAAAGCAGAGAGATGCAGCAGCCACCTGCTCGCCATAAAAAAGGCTGCGGCTCTAAGCGAGAAGGCATAAAGCGCTCGCGGTAACGAGCCAGAGTTAATCAGACCGAGCAACAGTTGCGCTCGCTCTCGGTTTCGTTGCTTTTTTCCTGCCGTTTATTTAATGTTATTGAAACACGACAGGACTTTTGGCGGATGCTGTTCCTCCGAAAGCCGTGGCACCATGACGGTTCATTTTTCGAGATTCTCTAGAGAATGTATGTGGAGCTGAAGCGAAATTCTATTGTCGGTTAATATAGGGCTGTTATTTTGCGATGTATCGATTCAACAAAATGGCGAAGAAATTGAGTTCAGAAGAGTTTTTAATTTATCGCTGAACTGCGGAATTGGATTTTCCGGTAATTTGGCTTGTCATTCGCCCGTTCTAATTTATCCTCTCGCTTAATAAATCATCGTTTAATCCAATTCACCAAAAATTATCAAGCTTCTGTCCCCGGCGGGCAAATACACTCGGAACATTTTTCGGGGAATTCCGCCTGTTATCCGCTGACTTGCAGCCGAATGAGTCAGTTATAACCTTATAACGGCTCCGCATTTTCACATTTTCAGCGAGCCTGAAAAATGTCCTTCATCGCGAGTTTTTCGCTTGTTTTTATCAGAATGCGAAAAATGCCTTCCTTTACGTTAATATCTCTCGACTGTACTTCTTTCTGCGTCGTTCGGCAGAAATTCCTACGTGTCTATCGTTCGCTCTCGCACCACTTGTCGTAACTCTTCGGCTGCCTCCTTCCTTTCTATTCTTGCCTGCGCCCGGAGTTCTTACCGTTTCGATGAGGCCGTTTAAACTTCGTAAATTTCTGTTACATTGTGTAAAAGGTGCACTGACTTGCATATGTAAAGAATTCGCTGAAAGCTATGACTGCAGTTATTGAATTTTTTACAAGCCTTTCACAACATTATGTATACAATGCCGCTCCTTACGCGGAAAACGTCCAGGCATCACTTTTTTTTTCTATCTTTGAATCAATATTGTCGATTATTAAAACAAAGTGTAATATTACGCGGTTAACTTATCTTCACGGTAACCCATTAAGATTGTGATCGTTCATTACAAATATAAGAAAATTGAGTTTCCTAAGTGGTTTTCCTTTAAATTTTTTTTAGATGAAATTCAATTAGTTAACTTTTGAGTTCCTAACATTAAAATGTAGTCTGCGGAAACGAAAAATATTTTATACTTTCATCCCAACGAAGTGATCAACAATATTTTAACATTGTACCAATAATTTTTCGAATTTCTCCCTCTCGCACCACAAATCATAAATCCGAGAACGCCTTCGAAGATTAATCCGGCAGCCAAAATAATCGGAAATCTCGCGCGAAGCCTCCGCAGAGATCGACGCATCAGTCTTGTCGTCCGATACTCGTCTGCCGATTCCGCCGGCTGATCGCGCGCGTATATCAGACTCTCCCGAGGTGTCGGGCGACAGCAGCAGCGGCAGCGGCAGCAACCCGGAGAGACGGCGAAACGAGAAGAAGCAACGGCGGCGGCGGCGGCGGCGAGCGGCCACGAAGGAATAAAAAAAAAAAAAGGAACGAGCGAGAAAGGAGAGCTTCGCGCGCGATAAAACGCGAGGCGCTCGCCGTCTCTCTCCCCGGTCGCTCGAGAAAGAGAAGGGATTACAGCCGTGGCCGAACCGGTTTTCCGTATCTCCGATGACTCATCCTCTCTCTCTCTCTCTCCCCTCCGCTGGCTCTCGCCTGACTTTTTCTCCGCCGGCTTCGCTCGCCCGGAGAGAGAGAGAGAAAGAGAGAGAGAGACTGCGAGTGCGCCTGTATAGATATATATATACAACGTCGCCGTCGTCTTGTGCGTCAAGTGCATTTCCTGGCTGAACACCGCGCGTCCAGGCCTAACCTAAACTGTCTCTAACGCCGTCAAGAGAGAGAGAGAGATAGAGCGTGTGTACGTAAGCGAGAGGGGAGAGCCGATGCTGACTCGGCCAGCGGTACTCATCGCGCGGAGAAAGTTGTCCGATTTTTTTCGCTTTGTTTTCGTCCTCAGCCAGCCGCGGGGATTATCTCCGTAAAGCCGAACGGTTTTTAATGGAAATTAAATTATTAATACACAGAGGGGGATTAAGTATTTTGAGCTAATGCTTATTTTAAGTGCTTTGTGGCTCGTTATTTTTGTAGCTTGTTAGATAAACACGTCTAAATGAGAGTTTAAAGCTGCGCTCTTGGTTATTTAGCCGGTAAATTCAACTCTGAAATTGGGGTTGAATAATTTTGACGAAATAATTTTCGTTAAAAGTGGGATGTAACTGTTTGCTTCGTGACAGAATTTTTATTAAGACGGGGTAGCGAGGAGACGAAGTACGTGACGTTGAACCTTACGATGCCCATAAAAATAAAATTATATTAAACTTATCTTCTTGGTAAAAGTAGTACTGGGGTAAATTTCAAAGTTATTAACCGTTGGACTTTCATCGCTGCAGAATTTTTTATTTCGTTCAAGTTTTATAATACAAGAAAGTGGCTGATTAATATTTTAATACAACTTCAAGGCTAATGAAACAGGCATTCTGCCGTCTTCGAATATTGGACTGCGCGAATGTTAACGTTACGTCGAACTCTTCGACTTCAAAAGCGAGCTTAAAAATTCTCCGGAAAAGTAGCGGCGCATCGATTCCCGAAGAAAATCAGCGTCGCGGCAAGCAATCGCTCTCCCAAAAAGCAACAGAATCAGATCAGCTAAAAGACGGTCCGCGTCTCTCCGTGGAAAAACGGATCTTAACCGCGCAGCAGAGTGTACCTGTAGCAATGATCCTCTCTCTCTCCCTCTCTCTCCGGGGTCGAATCGCGCTCCCGTTCTAGGTGCGATAAATTTCCGGTGGCGGCGGCGGCAGCAGCATCGATTCCGTCCGGAGCTACGCGAAAAAGGTCGCTCTTGTGATTTACGGGCGACGTCGCGAGTTATCGCTTTGCCAATAGCGCAGACCGAGCGAGGAAAAGAAAGGCGAGGTAAGAGGATGGGCTCCCTCTCTCTCTCTCTCTCTCTCTCTTGCCTTCGAATCGATAACACGCCGAGAGCCTCTCCTTCCGGTTGACATTCGCAAAGCTGCGGCGATGCGTCGTCGCGGCCACTGGCCTGCTTCTTTTTTCTTCGAGGAGCTGCTGCTGCCTGCTGCGTCGGAGGAAAGTTGTTGGGCTTTGGCAGGAATCGAGTTAATTTCATGCTGGATCTTTTCCCTTTTCAGTTAAAGTTTGTTCTAAACAAATCGCCCTCGGTTTACAGAAGAAGTAAGTGGCTGTTGGTTTTATGTGCACGAACATACCCAAGTGAAAATAATTTATATAATATTTATAAAGATTTTAAACAAGTTTTGTAAAGATTTGATTCTATATATTTTGCATAAAAAATATGAAAAATATGAGCTCCTCTAATAGTTAACGAAAAAATGAATTTGACATATTTATATCAACATATGCAGACGATAAATTTGATAAACAACAGAACTACTCGTAACACAACATTTGAAAAAGGTTTATAAAAGTTCCTTCTGCAATTCCGAGAAACTTTTTTTTTTTTGTATTTCGAAAGCTCGCGCGAAAAAACATTTCGCGAAAAAATTCCCCGAAGTGTCAAACTTCGTTTTTCCGCGAATAAAATGCAAAAGTTCGAAAACGAAGGCAAACAATCCGAAAATCCGTCCCAGTACATTAATCGGAAAAATACTGAAAAATGATCCCCGCAGTTTCGAAAATGTCAGCGCAAACAGAGAGGCGCACGTGACCGCGCAAAAACAACAGGCGCCATTCTATAAATAGTAGATTTTGATTCTCGGAAGCGGAAAACTGGTTTTTACCTTCCTTTCATTTTGATGTATATACTTCGCTCGGCCGGGAGAGCAATTCGTGTTTGCTAATTATTATTGCGCAATGAAGGGCGGCTAAAGCCTTTTCCTGGAAATCATCTCGTTCGCATTCGGTGTAATTAAACTTTACGTCGAACTCTGCGAAAGTACTCTGCCTACTCGGATGGCACAAAGGACGCCGATAAATAACGCGAAAATGTTGCTTCTCTCGATGGCATTGCGAAACGTGATATTATATCCTTTAAAACGTAAAATTATTTTTACAATTTGCACCGACAGAATTGAGGATCAACTTTTGCAACATTTAAATCCCTTTCAGCCAGACGATACTTTCTCCACGCGTCTTTACACCGCAGCCGAAGCAGTGCGTCCCTAATCGTCGCGAGGCACGAATCCGCGGCGGATAATAAAAAGCTCTCGCTCGTATTGTCGACGGCGCGGGGCGTTCGAAAATTCACTTTCCCGAAACAATTCGCACATATAGGACGGTAGGCTGATCCGTCGGCAGCCCCGCCGCCGGCGGGAATCGAAAATCCAATTGCGCCTCGAGTCCATTTCGCGAGCCTCGAGGTCGATTCTGATATTTCTGGCGGTGTCGCCTGAAAATTCATCCCGATATTGCAGTTGCGAGTCTGCATTGTAACAGCTGCGATTATTGAGCCCGCGCGGAAAATCCGTTATATTTTTTTTTCTCTCTCCACCCTTCCGTGTGTGTGTGTGTGCGCGCGCGCGCGTGTTTTTACTTTGCCGATATATACGCGAGGGGGCCAAAAAAAATTCCAAATATTTCGGCGGAGGTTTTGTTGCCTTTTTCCTCCTGGGTTTATGCTGCCGCACGCGAGTTTTCCGAAGCGTTTTATGTATGGATTTCGGTTTGTTCTGCTGTTTTAAATTTGTTATCTGCGCGCCGGCTTTTTTACGCTTGAAATGCGCTGTTTGTTCCCGAACGATCAAAATAAGAGGAGGAAGTTCAAGTGAAGTACGAACTTGTCTCGGCTGCCAGTTTTTTTTTTTCGAACATATTGTTTTCCAAGTTTTTCTGCCCGGGGTAGTTTATTGTTTTTTCCGGGGGAGAACGCTTTCGATATTAAAAGCGATTTCATTGTTCAAACTCGACCAGAATTCAGCAGTTTTTCACCCGTTTCTTTCCTCTCGGAAACCCGTAAAAACTTCCAGCGACAAAACCGGTTAAATATTCACAGCTCCTCTTTCCCAGAATAATCACACGAGCTGTTCCTTTGCTCATTTACCTAAATTCTTAAGAATCGACTCCGGCAGCGCCGCTAAAAGCCAAGTTGCGCTTAGGAGGCAGCTTTTCCGCTCGACGCCGTCTGCTCGAGCTTTCGAGCAACAAGTGAGATCCCAAGGGGTTGTCAGCGCCCTCGGCTCTGGAGTATAGGCCTCAACTATTCAAAGACGCTTTCGGGTCGCATCAATTTTTGCGCGGAAACGCGCCGAAATCACCCCGACCGAAATTCTTGAGAGAAAAGTCCCCCCTCGAATATTCGTTCCTCCGTAATAAACAAATAAGTATTCATAAAGCAATTTTATTCGAAGCAATCGCAATAATAAAGCATCTTCGCGCTCTCGCTTCGGAATATTAACTCGAGAGAGCGACGATGATGAAAAAAAAAGAAAAAAAATCTGCCCGGCGCGCGCAATCCAATCTCGAATCCGGGAATTTCCGTATTTATTATACAATATTACATTCTGCCGGCATCTCGGGCGATACAATAACCCAACGACGCTCCGAGGGACGCAAAATAAGTCTCGGCGTCGGCGGCGGCGGCGATTAATCGCGACGCGAGAGGCGCGAAGCAGCGCCGCCGCGCGGAATTCGCAAATATTATAAAAGCGCCCGATAAATTCTTGCCCGTGGAAAATATGTCCGATATATAGGAGACAGCCGACAGAGGCGGAGAAAAGCAGGGAGGGGGAGGGGAGGGCAGAGAGTCTTCTGTCCTGGGAGCGGTGGAAGGGCGACGAGAGAGAGAGAGAGAGAGAGAGTGTCTACACAAAGGGGATTTGAATTTCACGCGAGATAAGCGCGACGCCGAGTTCTTGGCTCTCGGGCAAAAGTGCTGCGTTGATGTTGCTGCTATTGCGATGATATGAAGAACGCGAGTCTTACGAGGCGCTTTTTATTCTTCGGAACAATGGGAAGCGAATCGGGGACTCTTGGCCGTATTGAATCGCGCTGCTTTTTTCAAATATATATTTATTCTTTCGGATCGGGTTGGCGCGTTTAATAAAGGTGGCGGAATAATCGAGAGGTCGCGAACGATGCGACGGGGAGATATAGAAGCGGCCGTAACTTAATGTTAAAGACAATAGTGACATGAGGATTAATTTCAAGGCACGACGCTCCTATGGAAGCTGGAAAAAATCGTTTTATGACCTTTTCAGTCTATTAATAAAGATGGAAGCTAAAAAATTGGAGGACAATAATGATAGCAATTTGGAAAAATCGTATTTAATTGATCCGTCGAGAAACAATGACGATCGCTATCGGCTTCTTTGCTACTTCAGACAACCTTTTCTTTCTACAAGCATTTTTCCCGAAAATCCAGTACACCAATACAATATCCCGCTACACACCACGGAGACGCGCCCACATCGGCGGGGCCGAAGAAACAATATCGCCAGCCTTCCTCCCCGAAAATCTGTCCTCCGCTCGGCATTTGAACATTCGTCGAGCGGAATGTTCGCGTTTCCAGCGGGGAAGACGCTTAGCCGCGGGCGAGAATATCCGCGACAAAGCGGCCCGATGTGATTTACGAGGCTGGCACGTGTGTGTGCGCGCGCACCTGCGCCCGCTCCCGTGTGTTTGTTCTCTCTCCCCCCCTAGCTGCGCGGCTGGCTTCCGTCGCGCCTCTTTATTTCTTAATTGCGCACTCCGGGCCTCGAGTGCGTTAATTTTCGCGCCCTGGGACTTTAGTCCTTTCGTTTGAATGTTTTATTTTCCGGGGAGGGGGGCTTTGACGGCGGAGGAGACGTTGTTTACGGCCCGTCGCGGGGTTTTCCGTTGCCTGTTTTTGAACGTGATCTTTTTCAGGAGGAATTAGTGCGGCTTTAGATTCGATAAAATATGCTTCATTGCGAATTAAAGGGGGTTCGACATGCTTCTGATCTCGAAATTGGATCAAGCTGATAAAATGAAGAAACGGATACAAAACGTCTAATAATACGGGCACGAAATATTTTCAATAAAACCCAGTTTCGTTTGACGCTTTTAACCTCCAGCACAATAACCCACCGAATCCTTTCCAGCGCGAAGCACACTTTAAAGGCGTAATTAAACCTCCCTCGCGACTCAAGCAAAGGTGCACAATTCGATTTGACGTCTCCGAGCGAACGCAGCTACTCTCGGCCGCTCATCGAGCTCCGCGGCGATATTTACATAATACGAAAGAAAGCGCGGCCGGTCAAAGCAAAGCGCGCCGCGAAACAGCAGCGAGAGACCGGTAAAAGTCTCCTGCCCCCCCTCTGCATTCCGGCAGAGAAACAAGTCGCTCCCCGAGCCGGCGACGGCGCGACTTTTTAAACGCATCCGGGGACTTATGAAATTTTCAGCGCCAAAGCTCGCGCGGCGACGGCGACGGCGGCGGCCCGTTCCATTATTCATCCGCCGCCGAAGTTCCGCTGAAAATACAACGAGTTGCGCGCGTCCCGGGCCCCGGCGAATCAAAGATTTAGCCCCCTCCCCCTGCGCGGGGGCTTCCTTTTTCCACGGCCGCGGCACTCCGCCGGGATAGAATTTCAAATGAGGCGCGAATACCTTGATCCTTCGGGCGACGGGAGTTTTCCGACACGTGCCGCGGAGGCCGCCGTTATAAATAGGAACAAGGCACTTTTCGCGCGCGGTTTCTGGGGGGGGGGGGGGGGATGGGGCTTCGAGTGCTTCCTTCCTCGGCTGTTCGGGTCGTGTTTATGCGCCGGACTTTTGTGGTTGGTCAGGGTTTTTAATTTTGCTTAGAGTGGTTGGGGGTAATTGTGATTTTAGTGTCATTTTCTTCAAGGTGTAGCGATTTTTATTAGTTTAAACTTCTTTTCGCTAAAAACAAAATCTAAGTCAAATCCCACAGAAATGTGGTATTAAAACGGCAAGCAGTCGAATTTCCAACGACCCAAAACTCGCGGGTAGCGTTAAAAAAAAAAAAAAAAAAAAACTCCGTTGGCCAATCGCGCCGGAAAAGTCCGCAGTCGATTTCTCGCTCGGCGCAAGAAAAAAAGGCCGCTCTTACGCAGCTCGCGAGCGATCGTTTTCATCAATCCGCAATTTATTCGTGCGTGCGCCGGTGAATTTCTGCGGTCGGCATCCGGCCCCCTTAGCCCGGCCCGCCGAGGTCGCGCAAATATGCAGCACGCGATTACTTTTAATTCCCTCCCCGCCCTGCTTTTCCCCCGCTCTGTGTTCCGTTCGGATGATTATTTGACTGCTTGGGATGCGTCGAGAGCTTGCGGCTTGCGGGACTCGCTGTTAATGAGCTTTGTGAGGGTTCGATTGACGGGCCGAGAAGTTTGTCGAGCTCGTTTTTTATTGCCCTTTGGGGGAGGGGTTATCCATTATTTGTATTTTCATTTTTTAAGCACTTTTACTTATTTAATTTTCCGGATTTAATAGTAAAATATTATTATCAATACGCAAGTATTCTGTTTCCTCTTAGAGAAAGCTTTGTGATAGTAATTTTTGGAGTTGTTTTAAAAACCTGTTATAATTGTATTTTAAGGTGTCAGGAACATGAATAAATGGTTTTTAAAAAATTTGTATGTGTGTGTTTGTGTGTGTGTGCATACGCCTGGATCTCAGCTTCTACTAAACGGATTTGCATCTTTCAAGTTCTTTTTTTTTTTTTCGATTTGCCAATTTTCGATTTTCGCAAAATTAATTTTACTTTTTTTTTCTTCGTAAGTACTTTTGACTCAATTTTCGAGTAAACATTCGCCTAATATGATTAATTTCCATTAAAATAGCGCTGCATCTTTCGGCTAAATTTCAGCCTGAACTTCGAATAATTTTCACGCAAAAATTTTCTCCGCACATAGAACTACCATAAGAAAACTTTATAACATTCAATTTCGCAGGCGATTAAAAAGCCGCGCATTCGCGCGCAAGTCGTCGCGTACGTCGCAACAACTTGCTAACAATTCCGCCGCTCCCTCCCATTTAAACCGAAAATCCTCGCGAGTTCGCGAGCGGCAAGCACACACAACGCCGCGCGTAAACTCGATGATTAGACGGGCAAACAGCGGCTCTGGGCCAAAATTGAAGCTCCGGAAACGACAATGAAAAAGCCTCTCTCTCCCTCGTCCCCGCGCGCGGTATAATAAGCGGCGTCGCGCGGAACTCGCGACTCCGCGGGACTAAGGGCTCCTCGCTCACGGCGACGAATAATTAAAGCCTCGCCCGGCGCGCGGCCAGCCATGCGCAAAAATCATACGCGCGCAATCGCGAAACTCCGCGCACAGCTCTCCCCCCACCCCGCTGTAACTTTCAGAGCCGCCGAGCGAGAGCTCCGGAAAATTGATTCGGCTGAACTGCCCGCCGGAAGGGAGTCGCTGCCGCGATGTTCCCGGTATATACGCTTGTAATTGGCCCCGCCGCCTTTTTAACGGTACTCGTAAGAAGGTTCATTTGTCGCGCGGCTGTGTTTACGCGCGAAATTTTCGTCGGCCACGATTGCGAGCGCAGTGGTCCGAAGATTTGTGTATTCCTGAAAAAATTTACGCCTTCCAATTCGTGAAAGATGAACTATCGCGCGAAATTAACGGCTTCCGAACTCGCGATTAATCTTACTTCAAAATAAACATATCATTCATCTTCTCCGTCCAGTCTTAAAATCGACTCGTATCTGTCGACGGCGAAAAACTCGGCTTTCACGCCGAATTTCCGAGCTAAAAATTCGCTCGGCCGACCGAAGAGCGACGACTCTCGAACGTCGCGCGCGCGGCGCGTCGAATTCCCGGAAAACGAGAACAACGACAAATCCGCGATTAAAATAAAAGCCGCCGCGTCGACAAAGTAGAAAGCATAATAGAGCTCGCGCGCCGAATGCACTCGGCTACAAATTGTTTATTCCCTCCTCTCTCAAAAAGCGACAGAGAGAGAGGGGGCACAAAAAGTTAATTGAACCGAGGCGGAATATCGCGTTACTAATGACGACTGCGCGAAACGCGATGCGCGATTCGTCATTAAACGAATTGGGATTTCAGCTCGCGGATATATATTCGCAGAGGGGGATATATACGCGCATTCCGCGAACTCGCGCAACAATGCGCTCGCAAGTTCACTTGTAAATTACATAGAGGGGGGAGGGAGGCGGCGGCGGCGGCTCTCTCGCGAAATGAGTTGAATTTCAATTTGCAGGCAGTCCCGGCGCTCTCGACGATTTGCGAATAATTGCGAGAAAGCAAGCCGGGCCGCTCTCTCTAATGGGAAATACATTAAATTAGATAAACAAGCGACAAGCTCGAATTCGACCGGCGAACAATCCTGTTTATGGTCGCGCCCGCCTACTGCACCCACCTTTTTAACGACGAGCGAGCCGAAAGCTATATGGGACTCGACGAGTGGGTTGTATGTACAGCCCGCGGCTTTTTTTAAATCACGGGCCGACGAATGGGGCGAGTTGATTTCTCGTCGCGTCGGCGACATTTCGGAGCGATGAAAAGCGTTTCGCTGTTAATTATCGCGAATTTCATTACGAGCGGGCGAACGTTTTGGGTAGTCGTTGGTCGTGGTGGTCGTTATTTTTGTACATCCTTCTTACTTTTTTTACACGATAACGGAAAGTACCCTGGTAGAAATAGCTGACATTTTTACAGAATACATTGGAACATTTTTACTTTAGTCATGCTCAAGAACTGGAAATTATTTCTGTCCATTAATGTTACCTCTAAATGAAACGTTTTTTACAATGGCTTTTTGGCATTTTAAATGTTATTTTAAAAATACTTATATTTAACTCATAAAATGGGCATATATTTAAATCATACTTTCGCATCCACATAATAAATTCCTACTTCTTAGCCATTTTTTACTTTTCTTCAAAAGAAGCTAAACATTTTTCTTAGGCACATAGATTGGTCAGTGTTCCAGGAAACTTTGCTATCGCATTAAAGCTGCCCAAAAACTAGTTTCCTAAATTAAAAATACTGTTATTTCTACCTGGATAATTTTGCAAAAATCACAAAACTATTTATTAGACACGCTAAACAAATGACTTGAAAACTCAAACTTGCCCGAGCTTCTCTCCTCCCCCCCCCCCCCCCCACCAAGCCAAGACCCGAAGCGATACTCAAAATCGAATCACCCGTCTAAATTTCCCGTGTAAAGCTCGCGGTCCGCGCAAATTGACCGCAAAGAGGCTCTGGCTCCTCTCGCGCTCGCATCTCTCTCGGCGCCGGAGATCTTATTTTTCCGGTCCTTTGTGCTCGCTCTCTCTCGCGCTTTGTCGCGCGGCACCTGGTGGCGGCAAAAAGGCCCTCGACTCGCGGGGAAGACGACCGCAGAGGGAGAAAGAGAGCGAGAGACGCGCTCGATTTGCGCCGCGAAGAGACAAAGCGGATCGGCGACGCGGCCGCTGCAGCTGAACGGATCGGGAACCGACCACCGCGAAATTATTCCCCGGGTGACGGGGCCGCGGCCCCGGCATTCGCTAAGGACGCTGGCTGCTGCGGGTTATGGACCCAATTAAAATTAATGAGTAGGAAAAAAGGACGGCGAGGCTGAGGGAGGAGCCGGGCTGGAAACTGCTCTCGTGCATTTTTCGAAGATTCGCTTTTTCCGAATGAATCGTAGCTAAGTTTGCGGATGATTTCAATTTTGGAAGGAACTAGCTAAATTCAAGCGCGCTTTTTTGCCGGCATAATTAGGAATTAATTCGTTATATACGTTCAAAATATATTTATAGCACTGTGTGACCTAAACCCGCACTTAAGTCACGCTTATCCGTGACCTAAGTAGTTCGTTATTACACTGTGTAATAATGAATTCATTTAAGGTATAGATCCGTAATAAACTACAATAAAGCTCTAAGACACTCAAAATATGTGTTTTTATTTAAGAGAATAAAAGAATAAAAGAAAAAAAGTAATGAAAATAAGAAAACTTTGGACAATCATTTTGGCATTTATAGGTGGCAGCCATGCGTGCCCTGTGCGCGTTTGGAACTTTCAATTTGAAAGCAGAATTCAAAAGCTTTTTCTTTCTCTTTCAAAAGCAGAATTAAAAATAAAAATATCCACATATAAACACATAGAATATTAAAGATAACAAAAATGCACTTTTATTACTTTATCTACGCATATTCTACACTCTTCAATTTCAGTCTGTACAGCTTTTTCTGAACTTTTTAACATATAAGAATTATTTTTATAAGATACAGTTATACGTTACAATTATAAAATATAAATGACTGATTCGCATTTTGATTTTTCAAATCTGGTGAATGTAAACCAAGATCCGGATATTAAAATACTGGAAACTTTGGTTCCTGTCGCTGCATTAGACTGGATTCGAACAGGAATTCAAATATAATTAATTTGACTTGAAAATAGAATTCATACTTTTCGTATTTTATACACCGAGAAAAAAAAGTTTCATTGAATCACTGTAATCGGTAAGCATAAAGTGGCAATTACATATTTAATTCTTTGAACATGTTTGCCAGTCGATCAATTCTTTGATTCTTTGATTCATTGATTTCATTAATTCAATGAAATTTTTTTTATACCACTCTAACCTTAAAATCACGACTTTGACATGATTTCTCGTTTTTATCGACTTTGACATGAACACTCGCTTCGCTCGGGCGCTAACTTCACGTCATGCAATAATGAGCCACTTAAGTCACATGTATCGTAATATACTATTATAATTTCACGAATCCTTAATAATCCACAAATATCCGCGAACTAAATTTAGAGGTTAAAAATTCGAAATTTATTCAAATATTTTTTTATTATGAAGTATTGAATAGAAAATAAAAACCAATGACAATATTAGCGCGTTATTCTTTTTACGTACTTAAACGTTGAATTAATCAACAACCAATCACATGGAGTTTTAAAATACTTCACTTATACTTACGGCCACCACTCTTTAAGAGAGAAATTATGCTACTTTTTTTTGTGAAATATTATTTCTCTCAGTACTGTTCCTTTAAGCAAATCAACTCTTTCGAATCGAAATGCAGTTTAACATCGTGCAAACTCTAAATTATTTGATCTCGGCCAAGAGCCGCCGCCTATTCCCCGCGCAATGAATTCGCCGGTAAAAAATGTCCCTCTCTCACCCCGTGAGAAAGCCCCCGGCATCAGTATCCCCGAAAGGAAAAAATGCCCGGCGGAACGCGGCGATCGTCCCTCTTCTTCATCGACACAGTGCTCATACCATCCGAAACTCCCTCGGCGCCCCGATCCGCGCGCACACGTATCCGCGCTCGAAGCAACAATGTACAGCAGCACCGGCATACCTCGTCCTCTCTTTCGACGCAGCGGCCGGTGTTTATACCTATGTATATATATATGTGTATATATATATTCGCGCGAGAGGGGGAGAGTCGCAACTATTAGATTGAGGTTCGGCGGTCGGCTCCAGCCGGGGCCAAACCAGCGTCGCATCGGTTTAGAATATCGTAAATCGCTCGCTAACCAGTTGGCCCCGCGGAATGCGCGGAATGTTCCTCTCGCGGACCGGACCGGAGAGAGAGAAATTCTCGAATGCAGAGGATGCAGCCAAATTCAGCGCTGCTCGCTTTCTCTCCTCTCTCTCTCTCTCTCTCTCTCTCTCTCTCTGCGTCTGCGGCCTGGGAAAAAAAAGCTAACGCGGAATTCGGTCCCGGGCATTTTGTCTTCGGGAATTGGGACTGCAAAGTACCCAGGGATGGAGGCTGGGTATTAGCTAAATTACTTTAAACTGGCTTGTTTCTCGTTGGTTTAATCGGCGGACTCTTTTTGGATGGGGAGCGGATAGAATTTAGTTAATAGTCTGCTTTGCGTGCAATTTTAACGGTAAATCGATTGCTTTGTTAAAAGTTTAAATTGCTGATCGACCAGATTTGGAAAGTTACAATATTATTATAACTTTTTTTTTAACTTGCCATTTTATTGAGTGACAGAAATGACAGAACTGAACGATAATTACAATCCGTGAATTCTATCAGTTCCTGATCAGGTTTATCGCTGAAATTTCTCCAAGGGTATCTGGGATTCGACGATGACAGGTTACCTTATTCCGGGAGCGAGGAATAATTGTCGCCGATTTTAGATACGGTTTGATAGTGAGTCTGAGAAGCGCGTTAATTTCAATGTTCTTAGCGATCGGCTTCGGGGAAACGGTAATGCTTCAAAGAGCCGCGACCGCAAAAAAAAAAACGCCGAGGTTAATTAAGCCCCACACCGCGAGCGATTTTCTGTGAAACGAGCGCATTCTTGGGAAAAAGGCGGTTTCGTCGCGTGAAAAACCATCGCTCTCTCGCTAAATTAGCAGTTCTTTCGATCACCACTCGGCGGACATTTTGCGCTGCGGTCTTGCTCGGAAATCAAACTTGAGGCTCGCATATCTTTTAACGGACCTTTATCCCGCTTCCTATCATTACAGTACCCTCGAAAGAGCATCGACAAGAGAAAAGCTGTCGCTAACCTGTTTCATCATACAGTTCGCCAGAAAGCTTTGAGTTCAGTCGCCATAGAATATCTCAATCCTTTGTCTCTCCGTTCAACCGATTTTCCGAGTATTAAAATCAGCTTCTCGCCAACGCCTCCGAGCCAACAAAGCTTCAACAATGTAGCACTTTATTCGATTCTTCTATTTGCTCATTATTGCCGAGGCCGGTAAAGCTAAACGGCGCCTTTTATCAGGCTGCTCTTTAGCAATCGGCCGACAATGAAAAGTCGCTCTCTCGCGTTCCTGCGTGGGTGACTGGAGTTCGCAATAGGATTAATTAGCGCACACGTGAAATCAGCCCGAGGCGGAGAGAGCGGTGCGCGAAAGCAGGTGGCGCTGCTCGCGCGTCTCCCGTGTCAGTGTCTGTCCGGCGAACAATCAAAATGTAATTCGCGAAAGAGGAGAAAGAGAGAAAGAGAGAAAGAGAGAGAGAGAGAAAAAACGTAGACCCGGAGGATGAAGAGGGATTTGAGCTGAATTTTTTTTATTACGACGTTAATCCGCATTTGCTTTCAGGATTTTTCGGTTTAATTTACTGCGCTTTACGACGGCTTTTCAATGCTGGGCTTATTAAGAGATTAATTATGAAAATTTGACGTTTTACTCTTTATAAATACATTAAAAACGGAGCAATAAAATAAGTGTGCGGCTTTACTGTCGCGAATTATTTTAACGATTTCAAAATGAGGCTTTAAGGGTTCGGTGGGGCGAAAAAGAGTTGTTTCGTTATAAATAACAAAATTACCATTTTAATAAAATTAAATTTTGGGCAAAAAAATATCTGGAATATTCCATTATTTCGTGTACCCTTTATTAGTCTCCCGCTTCAACCGTCCTTTGATCTGCGGCAAAGTAACCATATAAATTAATAATCAATCTCATGTTTCGGTAATATTAGAAGGGAAATTACGTATCCAGATTGAAATTGTATTCTGCAGATTAATCTGCAGTTTAGTCGGAGCATACATCAGAATAACACATCTTTGATTATGCTGGAATTATGGATCACAGCGAACGTTATGACATTCGCATTATCAACCACATTAGTGTATTCAGTCGGGACAATGACTAATTTCACATTAACGTAAATAATCTCACTAACTCAAGAATAACTTCAAACGGAAATCCCGCAAGAGAAATTTTTTACTGCGTAATATCTAACAGACTGTAAAAATAAGCTAATTGTCGGTTCTCAAATTTAACAACACACAATGATATATTTAACAAAATTTTAAAAATAGTACCATTATAAAATCCGTACGAAGCAGGTCATTAATTACCTCCCAGCTAATCGCTACTTCAAAATAAACTTCCACTTACCTCACAGTCGGCCCGCAATTTCCCGCGAAAACGACAACGGCAGAAACTCGACAATGAAACCGCAGAAAAAGCTAAGCATCGCAAAAGGCCATCGTCCGTAGCTGCGCGTCAGAAAAGGAAAAAGGCGCTAAACACCGGTGGCGCGCGCGCAGGTTCAAAGAAACGCCAATTCATCGGTTAATCACCGGCGCAGTTTATTAGTCGATTGAAGTGGTCAAAGGCAGAGAGAGAGCAGCAGGCCAGTCGGAGCGAGCTAGACGGTAATAATTTCGTTCCGCCCGACTCGCTTCGAAATTTCGTGTTTTGCCCCCGAGAGAGAGAGGGGGAGAAGCTTTCCAAGTTATGACCGAGCGAGTAAACCAATGGCTTGTAACTCACGCGATTACCGGAAAGCTCGAGCGCTAAATTACGTTATTATCTCCTCGCGGTCGAGGTCAATTCGCGCGCGGCCCCATCCTTTGTCGCTCGATATTTCGACGGCTGCCGCTGCCGCCGCCCCTCTTCTTTTTTTTTCCCCCCACCGAGGTGTAATGAAGCGAACTTTTCGAGGATTGGCCCGCCGAGCGTGAAATTTTCATTAGGCCGCCGGGTTGTCGCTCGAGTATGTGATTTCGTGCCCCGGATTCGAGCCCTTTTTTTTTTTTAACGGCTGTCCGATTCTCTGTTTTTTTTTCGCGTTCTTTTTTTTTGCGTTCGATTCGCTGTTTTGCTGCGTTTACGAAATTGAAATTCGGGCTTCTGGAAAAAAAAAAAAAAAAAAAAAAAAAAACTAGTCGGTTTATTTACCGTGGATTTTACGGACTTTCGAGCGACTGTTTTGCTAATTGGCAAACGCGGGCTACGCTTAATTAATCATCGGTCGGAACGTCTATTTGAAGGAACCATCCGTTTTTCCAGCGCGGCGTTTCGATATATTTCAAAAAAATTACACGAAATTTCCATCGCGAATTTTCGTCAAACCGAAATATTAGTTTCGTATCCCGCGAACGCTTTCGGTTCGATCAATTCCGCAACACGCCGGGCTTAAAAAAACCAGAAAAATTTGCCGGCCGAAGGTTCGCGATATTTATTCTCCGGTGAAAAAAAAGGGTGTTTTTCCAATAAATAAATTTCCCGCCGGCGAATCCCATCGGTCGGCCCCGGCGACATATGCACTCCAACGGCCGAACAAAGCATTATACCGAAAGCGCTATTCAATTCCAGGGGAGAGAGCGGCAAAAAAAAAAAGCATTCGTTTTCACGCACTCGCAAGTACGTACATACACAGCCGGGGGACGCGCGGGGGGCAATTATTTAATCGAAATTCTTTGCGCGTACGTCACAGGGAGAGCGTATAAACATCCCGCGCTGCTCCTCTGACCCGAATAACCCCCGGCCGTGGAAAAGCCGATAATTCCCGCGATATCGGAAGAGAGAGAGAGAGCTTCTGCCCCCCCTCCTCCCCTAGCGGCGGGCGTCGGAAAAAATAAAAGCTCCGAGTCGAAATATGCGCGCGGCGCGGGGATCGCAATCTGCGCGCGAACGAATGCCGCGGGGCCGAATCGCGCGGGAGAGGAGGGAGGGAGCACAATGGAATCGCCGGAATGCCGCGGCGGCGGCGGCGGCGCGCCTCGACATAATTACTGCCTTTGTTTTCAACAATTTATATTAAAATCAAAAGCAATCCGCGCCTGCTAATTGAACGCGTGCGCGGACTGTACGCGGGGGCCGGTGGGCGAAGCGGACGAAATAAGGATAACCCGGCTGCTTAGCTGTGTTGAGGGAGGGCCGGAACGAAAAAAAGAGGGACGTTTCTCGCGGTGTGTTAAAAACAGAGGAGTAGGATGTGCCGTTCCTATAAAAATAGTCTTACTGTCCTTCCTTAAAAAATGGATGGGCTGGAAAGTGAAGTCAGTTTATTCGTGATGCGATTGGCTGATCAGTTTATTCGTGGTCTGATTGGCGGAAAAATAGTAACTTCAAAAACAGAAAAAGAATTTCATTAGTATATTAAAATCCCAAACAACGCGGTAGATCGTCCGAAAAGCAAGGAACAAACAAACAAATCTAATCGCCGAATTCCCCGCTGGTATTCAGCTAAACAAGGATGGATTATATCGTCGACCGGGACGCTAATCGGCGGTCTCTTTTTTTCCCTCGGCGCGGACGACTGACTCGTCGGGGAAAAGTGACGCGGAGCTTGGAGCGATTCCCTGTTTTTTTTGTTTTTTTTTTTTGGGTGGGGGGGGGGCACATTCGTTTGTCCGCCGCGGCCTCGCGGAAAGCTGACGAGTCAACAGGCCAGACGGCGGGCTTGATTAATTGACAATGATTTATCGGGCTGGACGCGCGCCGGTTTAGGCTTTGCGCTTTTGTTTTCGGCGCTCTGTTTGCGTATACGGCCTTTTTCGGAGCCTCCGGGCAGGCCGATGCGTGTAAAGCTCTCTCTCTTTTTTTTGTTTTGGTGCCGTTCGGCTAAAGCTCTCCGTGCGACCCGCGCAAACAATTGCTTTTCAATTTTTGTTTATGATTTTTAATTAACTCGACTGGGGATAAAGAATTTTTCAACGAATGTTTTTTTTTGCGCGAAACGCATCGTTTTTTTTTCCGACCTAAAAATCGTTTTTTGTCCCTCCCGCCAACTGAGGCAAATCAATTCATAAACCTCCGCGAGGAGAGAATCAATTAGAATCCTCCCGCGTCCCTCGGCGCGGCGAGGCAAGCTCGCACTTTTCCAATTAGCCCCGTCCCTCGAGGAGCCGTTAACACGTCGCGCGTATATCGCTCGAGCTTATATCCGCGGCGCCCGGAGAGAAAACTCGTCATAATCGCGCGAGGCTCGATTTTCAGTCGCAGAGAGAGAGAGAGAGAGAGAGAGAGAGAGGCGACGCGCGCGTCGGCCCGTAAACCAAACCGATTTCCCGAGCGCGACTCGACTAATTAATGCGAGAGTATCGAGGCAGTCCCGGAGGCTAATGGAGCTCGTTTCCACCGCGACGAGCGCGAGCCGAGAGCGTTTAACTTTCTGAAATGCTCCAGCCCCCCCCTCTCCCCTTGTACCACCGCCGCCTACCTCCCGGTGCTGCGACTCGCTCGATGATTTTCTTCGAGCGCTTTTTGTACGTCCGCAGCTGGCTTTTAATCTGGGTCGTGCTCTTTTTTTGCGAGGCTCCGGTCGGGCTTAATTAGGTTTTTCGGGGGGACAGAGGCTGGACTTTGACGCTAACGAGAGCCCGTTCGACGAGTTTCCGTTCGGCTTTTCCGAGTTTTTCCATTTTGTTTTTTTTTTTTTTTTAATTAGCGTCCGCCGGCCGTAATTTTTGAATTTTTCTCCCTTGTCCACGCTTAAAACCCGAAACCCAGCGATCCTCCGTCGACTCGCCGCGAAAGGAGCATCTCATCGCAAGCTCTCCCCCCGAATCAGCGGATGATCCATCCTTCGGCGAGAAATAATACCCCGCGCGTAGCGGCGCTAGCTAAACATCCGGGCGAGCGAGCTATATACCCAACTCCCGCGACTCTCTCTCTCTCGGCGCGCTCCGAGGATCGAGCGGCGGCGGCGGCTTCACCCTCGAGATTCCTTTCCGCGTAGAGAGCGTTCTTGATACTCGCATTCTTTCCGCGGGACCTTAGGCGGAAGCACGCTTGAGATTTTTCAGCGAAAAAAGAGAGGAGAGCAACCTCCTCCTCCTCCGCCTCCCCCACCTCCTCCCGCCGCTGCTCTCGAGTGAGCTCGCACAACAAGGCAACATGATGAACAACGCGCGCGCCTCTTTTTCCCGAAGGCCGGGACCGCGAGGAGGAGCTTTTTGCCCCGGCGGAGCGCCTTTGCCGCGGAGTTTATAGGAGAGAGCTCTGCGCAGCCGGGGAGAGCGAATGAAGCTTCGATCGGCCACGAAATACTTCGGGGTCGCGCCGAGCGTCAAAGCGAACTTTGCATCGTCGCCGGGGACTGAGGACCTCCGGTGTCTTGGACTTTGCTCCGCTTCGGTCTGTTGTAGTGGGTTACTTTTCGTTTTTTACGGTTCGACGGTGGTTTTTTTTTTTTTTGGTTCCTCGACGGTGATTCTCGTAAATCGACTTGGCCGGGAAAGCCTCGGAATACAGTTTTAACGTGAATCATGAGCTGCATGTTTGCATGCGGTAAATAACTTTCACTGTATTAACTTTTTCTTTGAGCTATAACACGTGGAAAAATACTTCTGCTTTCGGAGTAAGACGTGCCTTCTTCGTTCTTAACAAGGAGTTCTTTTGATCTTATTCTTTTTTGCCTTATCCGAGAATAGCAAATAATTATCTTCGTATTTCCTTTGATGAAATTGTAGGTATTTATGTTTCGAGATGGAAAAGAAAATCTACATAAAATTCAAGCAATTTCCAATCGCCAAACAGTCGGCTAAACACTCGAAAAGCCCAAACTCCGGGCATAAAAACCGAAGGCCCACATCGCCAGGCAGCTCCTCGGCTCCGAAAAAGGGCATCGCGCACAGAGGTAGAGAGAGAGAGAGAGGGCTAATAAATTCCAAAAGCAGAGCAAATTAGCGTGTGCGCTCTCCTCTCGTCCAACTTCCTCTCTCGCGCCACGCTCGAGTTCGCTCAATGGGCAAAGTTTTGGCCGGGCAATCGAGCAGCAGTAGCGGCTGCTGCTGCCGCCGCGCCAGCCTGCGTATCAATCGCCCGAGCGAGCGAGCGAGAGAGAGAGTAAATTGGCGCGACGGGCAGCGGCGGCGAATCGGCCGGATGGAGAGACGGGGAATAGCGCCCCGCGTAAATCAATTATCGCGCTCGTAAATTCGCGCGAGCGTAAGAGAGCCGGCCGAGAGCTGCGGAGGCGGATTATTTCGCGGCTGCGAGCGCCGAGGAATTGAAAGCTGCCTTTTTTTGCGCGTGCGGGGAGAGAGTCGTTGCTTTATTAAAATATGTTTCGTTTCGATTCGTGTCGCCGGGTGGCTGCGGGGGCGCCGTGCGCCGAGTTAGTTTTTATCGGGTTGGTTTTGCCTGTGAATGGCTGCTAATTTGTGCCTTTTGCTAGAAAGCAATTGATTATAAGAAATTAAATAATACAAGCTCGTCGTTGTAAAATTTATAACCAGCACTCGAAAAACTATTAACCACCTTATCGAAAAGTCCGCTCCTCCCCCCAAAAATCCTCTTATCAGCTCTCGACAGCGAGCCTCGTTACAAGTCCCACTAAAACAAGAAACAGAGCCCAGAAACGAAACCGCACTCGGCCGCGATTGAGCAAGAAACCGGGGAACGAACGAGCAGCGGCTTACGTAATTCGATGGAAAAGTGGCTCGTTTTCCGTCGCGGCTTTTACGGGGCCGGCGAGTCGGCGCGGCGCGTTTCATAAAGCGCGTCCCTCGCTCGCTCGCGCGCGCGCGCGCTTCACGCTTTCCTCGGATGCGCGCTCGCGAGCGGGACGCGCCGAGCGTGACGCCGACGCCTCGCGGATTTACGGCGGATTTCCGCGAGAGAGCCGCGGGAATGCACGGGCTGCTCTCTCGCCTGGACGGAGGATCTGTGTTGTTGCATTGTTTTACGCGTGCGTAGATTCGTTCGCCGAGCAGAAGGTCGGGGGGATTTTTGCTTTCGATTTCGACACTTGCGCTTTGTTCATTATAAGGATGAAATCGAGCTTCTTTTGCTCGGGACTGAATTCGTTTCTAATCGACTGACGTTGCGCTGGTTCTCGCAACGGTTAGTGCCTTTGAATCACAATTATACATTGAAATTTTGTTCTGAATTGCGCAACCGACGGATAACAATCTCAAATATCAAATGTCCGCGGCGGCGAAAAATGGGAATTACAAGTTTCCTTACACGTTCGAAGAGCGAAGTTTCAATTCTAAAAAGCTACACTCGCAGCTAGACAAATTAGCTAGGCGCAAAAAACGCGCGCTAGCTCCGCTAACGAACGTATTATTCCCAAGAAACGAAAGAAAATGGCATGCCACACACCGGGCGTCGCTATTATTTTACGTGATTACCATTAATTCTCCCTTTTTGCCCGCCGGACTTCCTTACAAAAATAAAGCCGTCGCCCGAGCTCTAACGCCGAACCGTCACGCAGCGCCACAAAAACCTGTCGATCTCTCGCGAAATTCGCGCGAGCTCGGCGCGCGCACGCGTACGAAGGCCGATTTCGCTCGCGCGCGAAACCCAGGACGTCCGGAACTGCCCCCTAAACTGATAGGCGAGGGAAGGCACAGGTGCCTGGGAGAAAGCGGGAATGCGTTGGACGTTTTTTTTCTTTTTAAGTCGGAAGAAAATTATTTTCGACGCTGCGAATAGGCTTTCTTTAATTGGTATATGTACTTTTTTTACGGAAGCAAAATGTATATTTTGAGACGATTCGAGGACTGTAAAAGGTTTGAATAAAGATTTTTACGAAGTTTCAACACCGTTTTATTTTTTATACGGTTTACTAGTTTTTTTAGCAATGTTTCAAATTTAGTATAAGATTTTGTATTAGCAGCGGACCTTGAAATAAATCTGAAATAAATCTGACCCCCAAAATTCGATCCGAACTACAGATCGAAATCGAAGCTACACCCCAGCCAACGCTTCTGAACCCAAAACTACCTATTAGCCAAAAGTCCAGCATATCCGTACAGGCACCTCGCGAGCCAGCGAATCCGAACAAAAGCCCTCGCTTCTCGCCGCTCCTTATTGTTCGCCTAGACAAAAGAATGATCGACTGGACTTAATATCGCCCGCAAATACATCGTAAAATCCGCGTTATTATCGGCCGACTAGACATAGTTTTGTATATCATAAAGCTCCGTAGGTGTGTTCGTAACGCCGGCGATTTAATTCGCCCGGGCCTCTTACGCCGCTATGTTTATATAGGCTTTTAGGTACGCAAATCCAAATGCAATCACTCGTAACTGTACAATACGCTCTCTGCATTATAGGTGCACCCACGTCGACGTCATCCTGACCTGCCAGAGAAATCCTCATGAAAGACTGGGAACTCAGTACTCAGAATAGCATCGGTATCGTAGCCATTTCTTTTTTGTTGTCTTCTTCCAAAAATTCTTGGCCGCACACACAAAAACTGCAAAACTTCTCTTTTTTTGTTTATACATATATATATATTTATTAAGTTTATTGTCATTATCTTGCGTTGTTTATTACTTTCACTATCCTTTTTCTTCCGTTTCTTTTCTTTTTCTTTTTGTTTTTGTTTATAACTTGCGCAACTGTGCTTTTGGATTCGCCGATGAAATCGTGTGCCTCCGTTACGTGTAAAATCAACGGTTCGGCTTTGCACAAGTCAGAATATCCCATTCACGATTACATTCCGAGGATCCGCGAGCACAGATATCGACGTCGTAATTAAAATCGTCTTTCACTCCTTCTTTTATACACTGTGTTTTCTGTCCGAGATTGAACTCTATATATAGTTTACCTGCTGCAAGTTGCCGATTTTACATTCTACTAAGTCGACGGATCTACACACCTCTTTTGTTTTAATTTGGGATTAAGGTTCTCTTTTTTTGTGAAAGGTGGCGGTTAATTCAGTAGAACGCTTACATATAGATTATCTGAAACATCAAGTTTACGTAGCATGCTTATATAAACTGCGAGTGAAATGCTCTTATAGATATGTTGTGATTAATGAGTTTGAGCGATACGACCGCGGCGGTGCAGCGCGCGAATTTTAAACAATGCGGCGCTTTACGTTTACGTTTAATTAAAGTTGTGTATCTCGAGACTAAAATCGAAGCCGATCCTCGCGCTGGATTAAAAGGATTGTAATAATCGAGAGGCTGAAAAACAGCGATTTTCGTTCGTCGTGCGGTAATTTTCAATGCATTTTCAATTGTAATTTTAAACTAATTACAATATATACATATTTCTACGAGGAAAACTCGTTCTCTCCACGGATCGAGCCGAGCGATTTCAGAAAATTAAGTCGCAATCAAGAGCGTGAAAAAAAAAACTTCAATCTCTTCCACGGTTTTAAAGCGCTACTTTACATTCTATTTTTCCTGAAAACGATTCCCTTTTAGTTTAAACGGGGGGGCAGTCCCCCCTCCCGGGTAATCAGCCGATTTCGCAAGCTCGAATATTAAAAAATACTTCTGCCGCGCCGCACGCAATGCTCTCCTCGCAAAAAAAAAAAAGAAACTACTCGCACATCGAGAATAAACGCGAAAAGTGCTGTATCCTAAACTCTCCATAAAAAGCGGATGACCGGGCAGAAAGCAACTCTTTTGATTATAGTTCTACGGGGCGCCCGGCGCATATAAAACTCATCGTCCGCGCGAGAGGCGGTTACACGCACGCCGCGGAGTTTCCCAACGCCGCAGTCGCGCAAAAACCGACCGAAATTGCATCGTTACCGAGAGAGAGAGAGAGAGAGAGCCTAAGTCCGCGCGCGGCGTGACGCAAAAGCTCTCTCTCTCTCTCTCTTTGGCGGACCGGCAAGCCGAAAGGGAGGCCGTCGTCGGTCGCGGGGCAGATTATTAAATTTTAGTTAGAGGGGGGCCAATTCGCAGTGCGGCGCCGGATATTTTTAATTAAATATCCATTTCGCGCTCGATTACGCGAAACGAGTCGTTTGAGGGACAAAAGAGACTGAGAGGGCCACCGAATTTCGCGGCGACGAGACAACCCCGACTGGAGGGAAATGGAAATTCCGGGAGGACGGCCTTTTTTTTTTTTGTTTATTTGGGGCTCTTTGTGACTGTATTTTGTTGCGATAGGTAGTTGTTATTATTTGAGGGTGGTTAGGTTTACTAAAATACAGTACAATTAATGCAACAAGTGCAGCTATTTATTAGCCGAATCTCGCGGTACACTTCGCACCCGAAACAGCGGAAAATCCTGAAGAAAAAGGAGAAACTCTGAAATCAATCGACAATCGACTCGGAAGAGAAGCAAAAAAAAAAGACCAGCGTCCAACAATGAAAATCCCGCGTCAAATATGATTTACGAGTCGCTTGTAAAGTCTCAACTTTTACGATTACCCCGCGCGCGCGCGCGCGGTTTTTAAAAGACACAAAGCTCCTCTCGGCGTTTCACAACGGGCAATAAATCGACGAGTCCCCGGCCGTATCGATGGCTCCATTTAAAAACGCGGAACAAAGTGACTTTGATATACAATTGGCTCTCGTAGGCGATCGGCTCTCGATATCCGTCATTCCGCGGCGGCGGGGCCCCGAATCTTTGACTCGACGACGAGACAGAGAGAGAGAGCAAAAAGATAGCCGCGCGTAACGGTGCGCGTATACATATAGAGGCGCGTAAACGCGCGCGTATAATTTATTTCGCGCGCGAGGTATTACAACGCTGTCGCAACGTCCCTTTAACGAGCCGGAGAGCGGACGACGACGACGACGGTGGTGCGTGGACGAGTCGCAGAAGGAGAGGAAGGAGAGAGAGAGAGAACCGGTCGGCCTCGATACGTGCGCTGGACCGAGTTTGTGTATGTATATGCGCGTGCGCGCGGTTTGATCTACCGGCTGTCTCGCGCGCGGAGTTCGAGATTCGTTTCGAGAAGCCGGGCGTTGATTATTCTTTACGGATGTGGGTGGGAACGGATCGCTCGGGAGAGCGGGGTGATATATCCGAGTAAGAATGCGGGTGTCAAAATCGCTCGCCGCGCTGTATTTTTTTTTTCTCGCTGTAAGCACGCAACGCGGCAATTATTTTTATACCTTCCGTAATGCCGGCGCTGCGGCCGTGTCGTTGTAAAAAATCTATTGCAGCCCGAATTCGAGGCTAAATAACAGTCGAAAAAATTGTCGGAAAGCCCGTTATCCAGATTTTAGCCATATCGCGCCTCTAAAAAAGAAAAAGAAAAAAAAAAGGAAGGCAGCAATTCCCCGTCGAGGAGAGAGAAAAAAAAAACATCGCTCGGCCTGTACAATTTCCGGCACGATCGCGGCAATTCTCGCTAAAGCGCCGGGCATAACAGCACATTAGCCGCGGCGCGTAATTTCAATAACCTCCACCTCCTCCTCGAGAGAGAGCCTCGAGTCTCTCTCTCTCTCTCTCCTTGCACCGCTGCTCCAGATATCGGCGCGCTGGCCGGCCGCCGCGGTGGAAAAACTCGTTATTACCGGGCGCGCGCAATTTTTCAGAGAGAGAGAGAAACCGGTCGTCGGCGTCGCGGGGCGACAATTTGATTCGGGCTCTCTCCCCCTCCCCCTCTCCCCGAGCCGCAGCACGCGCCGCCGGCTGCTTTGCGCAATGAGCCAGTTTGCGGAGCTCGCCGAGAGAGAGAGAGACTTTTCTCGGGACACGGCGGCCGGGGCAAGTAATCCCGGAGTCGTCGATGCAGATAAGCGACTCGATTTACCTCTCGAGGGAGGGGAGTTTCGCAACGGCCGGACCGACGCACCGTTATGTGTGCGTCTCTCGCGGAGCTGCAAGGACAGCTGCTGCTGCTGCTGCTGCTGCTCGGATTTTGGCGCCGCTGACGGAGCGCTGCCGTGGGAAATGCATTTTTTCGCCCGGGTAATGAGGGATTGGCGCTGTTTTTGGAGAGAGCGACTAATATTGAAAGTTGCGCAAGGCACCGGTAGGAGAAACTTGTCGGGGAACGAAACTGTAGTTGTTTGGGTTTGTTTAGTTAGAAGTAATAGGAACAATTCAAAATTTACTATCTTACCGTTTACTTTTGGTTTACTCGCAGCCATAATTTATAATCCAACGTTTACGTAGCTTCAAAATTTCACTCGCATATTCCAGAATCGTCCGTCAAGACCGGTAGCCACCTTTTCCTTAACGATCGTATGCTGATTTCGCAGCCGAGGCGCGCTTTTCCTTAACTAATTAGGCTTAGTGGAAAGAACGGCGCGCTTTAATAATGAGCCGAGGAGGTAAGGAAACTTTTATTTCATAACTATATAAAACGGCGTGTTGCACAACGGACGAAAGGATATCAAATTTTTTTTTTTTTTCCTGGTTTCACTTTTTAATCGAGGAAATAAAAAAAAAAAAAAGAAAAAGACTGGCCGTCGAATTCGAAATTCAACGATCCTCTTTATTCGAAGCGAAAATTTTCGAACGACCGCCGCCGGTCAATTTGCGCAAGTAAAACTCGTATCTTTATAAACGTCGAGTTAACCTCGGAATGCATAATTCTATTTATTTAAAACGCCGAGATTTCGAGCGATTCTCGTGTAACGGCCCGCGCGCCGTTCCGTAAGGAAACTTTTCGCGTTTTACCTGAAATAAAAGCGTTGTAACGCTTCGCTTTTATGGAATATAAACTTCGGATTCAGCGCGCGGAGCGCCGGCGTGTATAAAGTGCGAAACAATCATAACTCCCTCTCTCTCTCTCTCTCTCTCTCTCTCTCTCTCGGAAACGAACTTTTTTTATATGCGCAGTTGCGCGAGCGTGAACTTCCGAAATGAAACGAGCGGCGAAAACAAAACGAATTAAGATGCGAACTTGAAAAAAAAAAAAAAAACGTACAGCGTTGCAACTCAAAGGAGCGTCGGAGAGTGACGGGGACAAAAGGTGCGAGGGGTTTACGCGTAATAAAACCTCGATGTAAAATGAATTTCAGATTTTGCCTTTTCAGCGCAACTTTTACTCGTTCTTGTGAACTTGTGAGAGAGAGAGAAACGTTCGTTTATCGATCTTTAATCCTTTTGGACGAGAAGTTAAACGGAAAGAGTAACATATTCGAATTAGCAATATTTTCCAAGGCTTTACCTCGTAAAACCCAAGCGAATTATCAACTTATCGGCAGCGAAAAAAAGAAAGCCCGTAAAATTCACTCTTTATCCTTGCAGAAAAATCTGAAAATTCAGAAAACTCAGGTACACACAGAGAGAAAGAGAGAGAGGACTAAAAATATATCGAAAGCAGCTTCCAATAAGATCCCCGCCGCCGGGGTCCTGCCTATCGCTCCTCGGCGACGCAAAAGAAGAACGAAGAAGAAGAAGCCGCCGCCGCCGCGCGTCGCAGTCGCGTCCCCGGGGGAGACATAGGCGGCGGCAGTTTCCTTTGTAAGAGAGCGCGAATTCCTCTTTGCCGGGACGCTCCTCGGCTTTTATATATACATGTATATACCTGCCTTGTAGCGGCGCCGCCTTCGCTGCTGCTGCTGCTGCTTTATTTTCCTCCTCGCGAAATCTCGATGATGCGACGTACGTCAGCCAGGTATAAAGGCGTTTTTGTAGTGCTTTCGGTTTTTCGAGACGGCGCGCCTGAGTTATATTGCCCCGTTTTTTTGGCGAGTTTCGTTGTTTGGTTTATTAATTCAGCGGGACGGTTTTCGATAAAGGCGTCGATGGATGCTGGGAAAAGTATTGGGAGATGCTGAAATTGGCGGTATCTATTTTATTTTTTATTGGTAAAACAATGTATGATGATAAAAAAGCATACGTTTCTGGTTCGGTAACACAAAGAGTTTTATGTCAGATCCAACTTTAACGTGTATTTTAAAATCTGCTTTTCACGAGATTTCATTCAAGAAAAAATATTCAAATAAGAGGGTTTGATATAATAGTATACAAAGTAAAATTTGACAAATCATCAGGCACTGAAGAACGAACAACATCGCAAAAGTAAAACACTTTTCCCCGCTCAATCTCGACAAAAAAAAGAAAAGCAAAAGAAAAAAAGAAAGGGCCCACCTAATAACCCCGGCTCTCTTACAATACGTCGGCGAGAGCGAAAACACACAGTGCGTCGGCTCGGGGGGGGGGGGGGGGGATTTTTCCGCTCCGCCGAGCATTTCCTCCGCGCGACGCCTCCGAATTGAAGGAGGCGTCGGCATCGGCCGCGTCGCGGGGAGAGAAAAGAGCCTCGCGCATACATACATACATCCGTTCACGGCCTCTTGAGCAGCCCGACTGCGAAGACACGGGTTGTTTTTCACGAGTGTGGCGCGCGCGAGCCCCGATTAGCGATACGTATCCGACAATGCAGGGGGCTTAGCTCGCCCCGCGTAAACGGATGATACTCTTTCCGGCTCTCGGATGCGCGATCTCGCCTCGTGTCGCTTTGTCGCTCCCAAGCAGATGGGCGCTCGTCGAGAGCCTCGTCAATGGGGGCGCGCGCGATTTTGCGAATATAACCGATGTGCTTTGTGTCGGCCGACGCGCCGACTACTCTTTCAGATCGGTTTTTAATTAGGGAAAACCGGGCCTGGAGAGAGTGGCTTTTGTGTGCGAGCGGGGAGTTAAATCAAGCGGCATGAACTCGGGGAGAGGGTAAATTAGATTGTACGCATTGTGTTGTGAAAGGGGGTAAATCGGATTTGAAAAAGCTGCGTGCGGCTTAACTTTTTAATATAAAATGTGTCACGTTTACCACAAGTTACATTAAATTTTAGAATTGCAGTATTTATACTAAAATTACACTAATTTTTACTACGTCACTTTTCTTCCCGTAGATCGAAACGAAACAAGCGATACAAGAGAGCTCCAAAGTCGAGAGGCTCCTCAATCGGCGCCGTCGCCATAAATCCCTCGGCGCTTCTCAGAAAAATCAAGAGCCATCGGTGGATCGAGACGCGTGCCGCGGCGTCGCGCTCCCCGAGCTCGCCTCGAAAAATGCTCGTCCTCTCTCTCGGCTCTCGAAGAATTCCCCGCGCGCTTTTGCAAAATATCTCCGCGAGGATATATCGAGAGAGAGAACAACTCGCGGGGAGAAAGTCTCTCGCCGTTTAATGTGGGTAATCGTGTCACACGCGAGAACGCCGCGGCGCGCAGGATTGAAGATGACCCTAATGAATCGGGCCGACCGAAGGGAAAACACACGGCGTCGCCAGGCATTTCCGTGAGAAAAGAAATTCGCCTTACATACCGGTGCGCGAAATTTTTCGTCAATTAAAATCGCTGGAGCCTCCGGCCCGCGAGTTTTTCCGGGAAACGACGCGGCGCTTTCAATTGACGAACCTTTGTGGAATACGGAATCTTGATAAAGTCGGCATCGCCGCTTGGCCGGCTTGAGATTTTTCGGGAGAATCGTGGCGGGGATGTGCATTCAGCTGTCGAATTTTGTGGAGGATTCAAAGTAATCTGAAAATCTTGCGCCGTTAACCTTTGCTCCCTCGAGTACCGAAGCTGCCGACGTAACGAGATTTTAATTGATAGCGCGCGCATTCAAAGCGTTCGTAAATCATCCCGAAGAATCTCCCAATAAACTTCACGCGCCCTTACGTAACCCCGAAAGCGTCGGGATACAAAGGACCTCTGCCTCCGAAAAATTCCCAGAATCGCTCCGAAAGCCGATCGTTCTCACGGTCAACTATACTCATCCGATCGGATGATTTCGCAATGTCCGATATACCCTTCGGGGGCCCCTCGTCTCTCTCTCTGCCCGCAGGCCCGATGGCCGCGATCCTCAGTGTCACCCACATATCATCCGGTTTTTGCGCCGATTTCCCGGGCTCTGCGCGCATTTCCGGCCGCCTCGGGAATGTATCCTTCAGGACTATATTACTCGGAGAGCCGACCGCGTATATCGACTGTCGTATGAGTAAGTCGCGGGGCTGACTAAGCGGCCGAGGAATGCGGCTGATTATTTTGTATCTCTCCGGGCCGCGAGTGTCTGATGGACCGCCGAGCGGGGCTCGCTCATTGTCACTGCGCGAGTATTTTCATTCGCGGGAGAGAGATTTATTATCGGCCGCGGCGGCGGAGTTGTGTGTATGTATGTGTATGCGCAGGAGAGTTTGTTTTGCCTTCCTTTTTTTTTTTTGCGCGTGCGTCGGCCTGTTGTTAGGTAAGGATACAGACGTGTCGACGCGGTTTGTTCTAGGCTTGAAAACCTGTGTAGATGGAGGTTGAAGAATGTTCGGAATGGAGACACGCTCGATGATTCATTTTTACATGCGTTTATGCAAATTGCGCTTCGGCTATTAGCTATCGCCCCGATAAAAACGTAATTACTCTTGTAAATACGGAGGGGAAAAAAAGCTGGCGATACTTACGAGTTTGATTGTGATAAGATTGTCTAATAATTGTGAAAATTCATTCCATTAAATACTAATTTCACCTTTTATCAGAATGCTGAGAATCAAATTGTGCTAAAAGTGGTTTCAAAATAGTTCAAAACAACTTCATTTTTTGTTACCTGCATCATCTTCATTATTTCAACAATTAAATTACGTAAAGTTTCCAATACCGTAAAACGGTATAAGCACATTTGTTTATTGAAAACCATCGAAACCCGTTCTCGTAACCGACACAGCACACTGACGTCATCGGGAGCGAAGCGAAGAAAAAGCGCAAGAGATCTCAAAGGATAATTCCGCCATTAAAATAATAAGTTCCCCAAGTGCTTCCCCGCGTCGAGCGCAAAAACCAGGCGCAACTGTAAAAGCCGAAGGTGTAGAGGCTTATCCTCGTTAGAGCGCTACCAGCCGTCGTATCGCCCCGGCTCTCTCGGGGGGGCATAAAGCATTTTATAGCCGGCAGCGGTAGCCGGCGTATAGCTCGTATAGCTCCGCTCCTCGAGATTCCTCGGCGCGGGCAAAAAGCTACGAGAAAAATAGAAATAATCGAGCGCCTCGCGCTCGCAACTGCGATATTATCCTTCTCTCGGCAGCGGGGCACGGGGAGACACAGGATGACCCCGGGAAATTAAAGACAGGGCCGTCGAAAGTGCGAAGGAGCGAAAGGAGATCCGGACCGGGGGTGTCATCATCCGGAGGCAATCGGTAGCCGATATTATCGAGTCGACAAGCGGTGGGGAAAAGGTGGGAAGCGAGGGAGAGAGAGAGAGAGAACGTCTCGCTCGGCGGAGTCACCACCTGCCTTCGGAGATGAACTTAATGAAGCGTGTGCCGTTCTCGAATTACCATAATGGTTTTAAATCGGCCCTCGGCGAGGCTCTCGCGGGAGAGAAGCTATTGCTCCGGACGGAGAGCTGCCTGCGAAAACGGAGCCCCGGCTTAGGAGGGATCGGCTTTCGTGGAAGGACGCGTGGAGGCTGTTGCCATGACCTACCGGGGCGATGTAATGACGGGTCGTTGAAGGGAGTATTACGGGAGGCTGGTTTTACGTACTTTGGTGCTTCTGGAGTTGAAATGATACATATTTCGTTCTGTGGTTTTGTTGCCTATTTGGGGAGAAAATTTATTCGATATTTCAGTAGCGGAAACTCTGGCTAGCTGATAAGTTTTAGGAAGAAGAAGAATATGATTACAAGAGAAAGTCGGAGAAAAAACTGAGTGTCATAATGCGATGGTCATTATTTTCCAATTGAAACATTTTTACTGGTTAACTACAGGCCATCGTTAGCAGCTGTGAGGTAACTTAATGATTCTTATACACATCATGACTAACCTCTCCGACATCGCCATAAAATCTAATAACAAAAAGCTAAATAAATAAAAGCTGAAATTTAACAATGACAGTAAAAACGAGAATTTATATTTATTAAAAACTCTTCAACATCATTTCCACCATTTTAAACTTGAAATATCATCCGACGAGGCGTAAAATACACGTGATCGCGTCGCTGCATTACGCCAAATATCATAACCCATACTTTCATCCACTTCGAGTCACTAAAAACACTAAACCCCAAGCGATTACGCAGTAACATAATAACGCAATTATTTATCCGATAAAATCCCCGCTCTCTCTCTCTCGCGAAAGACTAAAACGCTCATAAGCCTCGGAAGTAGCCAACAAAGCAAAATACACCCGGAGCGAGAGAGAGAGAGAGGGAAGAGGGCTCTCTCTCTCGGATAAGGCGCGCGCAAACATCACAATCTTGATAGCGCGAAAGAGGTACACGTCCAAGCGGATTACGCTCAGCCGTGGAAGTGGATATTATAGGCTCTCCTCTCGGCGTACACAGCGCCGCGCTGCCGTGCGGGCGCCCTGTGTGCGCAAGACTCTCTCTCTCTCCTCTCCCCGCGCTGTACCGAGGGCACTGCAGCGAGCGCGCGGATGGTCCGAGAGAGAGAGAGAGAGCTTTCGAGCGCGCAATCCGCACGATCGCGGGAATTTGCATATACACGCGGCGGCGGCCGTTTTGCTTAATTCCCCCGTTTCTCCGTGGAGAGCGTCTGCTGTGCCCCGCGCGCGCGCCGAGTATTATTGTTATTATTCCCCTTCGATATCGTTGATATTGCGAGAATCGTCCCGTTTGCTTGCCGCTCGCCGATGGGATGTGGAAGAACTGTTGGCGAGTTATTAAATGAGTGCTGCTGCCGCTGCGTCGGAGTTGAGCAATATCCAACTACTTTGCTGATTCGTTTATTTTGTTGAATATTGATAGGCTGTCATCCTTGTCTGGACCAAATTGTTTTTGACGAGATTAAACAGGGAGGACTAGGTTTGTCCCAAATTGACAAGATGGAAGCCGACTGAATTAATCTGATCTAAAAATTAACGGACAAATCGGTGTATCAATACTTGATAAGAAAAAGAATAGCCAGCCACCAAACAGATGCAAATTAAAGACAGCAGAAGACAGCATCGTTATGGAGGATTAATAAATTTTTCATCGCATCACCGGCAGTGAACCTCATGAATTCCGTTTCCCCGGAGTTCTCCATCTTTAATCCCGGGGCAGCCCTCCTCATAAATGATTCGACGCGGCTGCGGTGCCTCGTATAAGCGTCAATTAGCTCTAATCAAAGTTCACAAATTACTCGGAAATCACTTGAAATTCAGCCCCGTTATAAATTGGCAAATAGAGCCAAAGCTCTCGCTCTCTCGCCTCCTTCGGCCTCGCATAGGTAAGGGTCGGATTGACGCTCGCCACCGCAATATCTCGCGAGTTTCGCCGGGGCGCGCGGCGCGCATCTGCATAATCGTACGTAAATTGCAGGAGACAAGGAGGCGCCCCCGCCGCCAATATATATATCGCCGGCGCGAGAGAACGCGACGCTGCAGATATCGTCTGTCTGGCAGCTGTACCGAGAGTAGTCTACTTGCCTGGCGTATAGGACGACGAGCGGAACCGGGGAGAGGGACGGCGGGGGGCTTCATTCGGTTAGGCGAAATGCGTGTCTGTCCGACGTCTGGATCACGCGCGTCTAATGTTGCTTATTGCCGCCGCGCACATGTCGGGCCTTTGCCAACTGTGTACGTCCTGACTTACGGCCGTATTATGCAATTTCGGGAGAAGCGAACTTTCTCGGAAGATCTGACTGACGGTGTAATTGCTCCTAAGGCTGAAATATAGTTTGCCTTTGATTGTTGCAAACAATGAAATCGAGATAAGTGTTGAAGCCTACGTGGTTTGATAGTATGGAATAACAATTACTCTTAAATAAGCTTATTGAGCCATTATTTATTTTAAATCGTCGACGGTAATAGACTTCAAATCAGACGATTTTATCTATTAATACCTTCATTCAATTAACCCGGTAGTCTGCTAAAATGAAAATAAATAAGAAATTCAGTTGAAAAACTATCCGCTGAACTAGAATCTATACCTCATTAAATTATCAACAGAAAATACCGGCGTGACGAGATCCAGCCAATTAGCCGCGCCGAATATTTGACAAGCGCAGTGGAACAATAACGCGAAATCAGAAAGTTTAGCCGAAGAAATCGACTCTCACTCCCCGGCCGCCGGGGAGCCTTTCACGAATAATCGGCCTCTTCCCCAGATTAAATACCAGAAATTCTGCGGCAGCATGCACAAACGCGCTAACGAGTTACCGCGGCCTCCGGGCTAATTAACCGGCGATCGGCTCTCTTCTGGCCGCGGATAAGCCGGAGGAGGTGGAAGATGAATGCTGACCGCTCTCCTCTCTCTCCCCGGCCGGTGCGCGACGGTCTAAAAGACGAAAAGGAACTGTTTTCCGCGCGCGGTATTCCGCACGTCAACGAGTAATAAATTGTCGAGGGCTCGAGCGGCGGATCATTGGGAACTGCAACGATGCATTACATTCCGCGTGGGTTGAAGTTCTTGTTCATTGTTGGGGCTGGCCTTTGATCTCCTGTGAGGGGGTATATAACCCGGTGGTTTATAAATCATTACTTTTTTGATGGACTTGTTAGCTGACGATTAAATTGATGATGGTTTATGCTGATAGCACGAATCTTGGAGATCTGGGAAGATGAAATTGATTGTGAATTATTGTTCGGCGTGGAAATTGATAACTGTTAATGCTATTTGCGCGTAGATTTATAAGGTCTTGATAATAAATACGCATCTACGACGAACCGAACGAACTCATCGGATGAAAAAATTATATTACAATGTGGGCTGATGTAATTCAGTTCCTTTTGTGTAAATTACATACAATTCGATAATCCACTGTCCGCGAGCAGCTTCAATGTCTAGTCATTTCATTATTTACCTCACAAGCGCTAACTGGTCGGGATCCCTAAGCCTGACAAATAGGCCAAAGCATCTCGCAACTTATTCCCCAGACAAGCCCTCATTCATCCGCGTCAATTATTCGTGACCCAACTTAGCAGCGAGCAATAAAAGGCTATCCCTCCCTCCCCGATCCTATAAAATTCCAATTCGATCGTTCGGCCCAGATAAAGACGCGTCATTCCGGTCCGGCACAATAAAGATCTCCGGCAGCGATGAAGCAGCAGCAGCAGCGGCAGCGGCAGCAGCAGTAGGAAAATACGAGAGCGCGAGCGTGATAACGACGCGACACGTGTACGGACTCCCTCGCGCACACAGACACGCGCGCGTGCACACATGTATACACGCATAGCCCATTAATCCGAGCGTGTCGCATTGATCTATCATTCATTGTCCCTCCTCTCTCGGCTGATATACGACGGCTCGCCTGATACATAATAGATCGCGCCCGCGCGACGCAAATAGCCCGCAGCGAGCGATGCAGCCAACCCCTTTGTACCTGGCCGGCTTGCCCCCCTCCCTCTCACTGTGCTGCACCAAGACGGCTGACGTGGATGCTCCTCCGTGAGCCGTGAGGGTGGGACGAGGCGCGCCCGACGCCCCCTCTGGGCTTTAAACACTCGATTATCCCCTGGCCTTTGAGGGAAGGAACGGCCGAAATGCGCGCGCTGTTGACGCCGAATAAAAGAGTGCCGTGTGGCTTGTATAAGCTCCTGTATTCGCAGGTGGAGAAAACTGACCATTAGCGCAGAGGACCTGATGTTTGGGAGGCGGGCCAGTCGCTATGTGTAATCGTGTTTGGGTGTAATTAAACGGGGATTGTCGTGGCCCAAACTGACGCGGTTGTCTAAGCAAATTGGGGTCTTTAGAAGTACACGGCTGGGAGATTGTGATAGTAACAATTGTAGCTCGAGGTAATTTGGTTGATGATTTAAACCGATAAGTTTATTGTGGAACGGCACGGTAATGCAATATATATTAAACAATATCGCTACCTTTCTATCTGTACTCCCCGCAGACAAAATCGCCTGCTTTTCTGAATCAAATTTGCACGTTGAATATCGTGGATATTAGCTAAATTCATTTTATAAGTTAACAATCTTAAAGCACAATATATTTAACAACATTACATCATCTTAAAATTCTAAAAAACGAAATGATAATCTATCCACTCCCAGCTAAGCCACACAACTGGAAACAAGTTGTCGCACAAGGGGGATGTCAACGTTCTCGTCGGGGGGCTTACGTTGCGTAAAACCGAGAATACATCAATAGCCCGAGCCGAGGCCTCTCGGCTCTGAATGATATCGCGAACATTGTCTTGCCTCGGATTCCGAACTTTCTCCGCGGGGCTTGTATATATATACACCTTTCCCTTTCCGCGGCGGCGGCTGCGGCATATATAATCCCAGCCGCCCCGCGCCGGCAGGGGAATAACGGGAAAGAAGACGGGGAACTATATACACAGTCGGCTGCCTCGCGGGCCACACCGCGTCACGTACGCGCGCGCGAGGCGGCGGCAGGAGAGCGAGTGCGATAATAAAAGTCCAGTAACCCAGTTTGCCGCCGCTGCCTCGTGTGCACGCCCTATCGCGTGCGCGATTCGCAGGCTATACTTGGCTGCTGCTGCTGCCGCCGCTGCTGCCGGCAATTGTGGATTGTGACGTTTGTTTTATCGGTGACGGCGAGAGGCTTTTGTCGACTGCCCTGATGCTTGGGGGATACTCTGTTTTCGCTTTGAAACTTTGCTTTTGGAGTCGTTTCGATAATTGTGGATTTTCAAGGATTTTCGTTGCTTAATTCGTGTCCGAAATAGACGTTGGCAGGCTGCTAAAAATGAAAGTTTTTGATTAAATTATCGAAGGGAAGGTGGAAATTCAGATCTTCCGCTGAAGCTAAAAAATTCACGAGTTATAAAAAAAAAAGAGATAAACCACATTTGAACGACCTCCCAGAAATACACTTAAGGTCGTCGACACCGCCGGTCTATTTCCCCAAGTGCGACGCCGAAACTCTCCGTTACAACACAAAAACGGCCTTCTGCAAATAATACGATTACAATAATCCTCGAGTTTCATCGAGCGTTTCCCCACCGCCAGGCGCAAAATCACCGATCGCGGCTCAAGGCCTGAACGTTTCCCAACCGAACCTTTCGAAAAAGCCACATCGATAATTACCCTACCTCCAAACTACGGCCGCCGCGGCAAGGTACTCGCGGCACATTCACCCGCCGTCGCCGCCGCCGGTGACAATTTCCTTCCCTCTCTCCCCGTCGCTTCGTCGGCGCCGCGGCGCGCTACATTTGCGTGCGGCGCCCGTAAACACGGACATTTTCGTGGCGATCCATTGCGCAACGCGAGAGTCGCGGGGACCGAGTTGGTACATCGGCCCCCGTTGCATATATATACGTGCGTGCGACGACGCTGCACCGCCCGTAAAATATACACATAGCCGCGCAGTTGTGCAAATGCGCTTATTAGAGACATGCGCGCCATCGATTCGTTCCCCCCCAAGTTGTCGGCGCCCGAGTCTCGGGCCCCGTGGATATTTCGCGCTGCTCGTTTGCATTTAATTTTCGCCTAATGACAACGACTCGGCGACTGTTCCGGGGCTTTTGTAATTCGGTCGTTGTCGTTGGAATAAGAATATCGAGGGATATCGGCCGGACGGTTTTGTTTTGCAATAGGCGGTGAATAGCGAGGAATAAAAATTGATTGAAAGTTGGAAAACTCGGGCGATTCAAATGGGGAGGAAAGTTTTAAGGAACGAGGGATGACCGGATTGAAGGCACAGCGACTAATTAATCTTATGTTGTATGGTATAAAGAGAATTGGAGTAAAAGTAAACTCTAAACTTTACTCGTGCTGAGATTGTCATTAACTTATGTGTTTTAGTTCAAACTATAAGAATGAATGATGGAAAAGTCAATAGCGGCCTAGTCTAAGAACATTTTTTCATTTGTCCATCCTCGAGTATTCATTACAAAAGCGATGTATGAATATTTTATTTTACAGTTCTAATATGTACAAACGCGTGCAGTATTTACAACTGAACTTTCTACACCTGTCGGCATTTTGAAAGAAACTTTTCATGATCGTCAGTATAAAGCACTAGATTTTATAGTGCCATCTTCGTGTGCCCTCAAAATTCATATCTGTTTTATGTAGAAAAAGAGAAATTCTGAGGGTATAAATAACAAAATGCAACGTTTCTTTATGAGGATCAAACAGAATGCACAAGATAATATACCAATTATTAATCAATAATGAGTTAATTGGGAATATTTTACGTAAAAAGGAAAAGAAAATAAAGTCATTAAATTGTCGGTCAATCGGTCATCGGCTACAAAATCATCCCTGATTAAATAATCAAGAATGCATAAAAGCTAAAGCGACACTTCATTAAAACCTCGCGGCGAAGAGAGAAAGAGAGAGAGAGCGGCAGTAAAAAGCGAAGAAGAGCGCATAAATATTTCAGCGATTGCGGGGCAATACGTATAAAGGCGCGTAAAATTTCGTTATTTCGAATTCCAATATCCGCCGGGAGGAAGGGGGCGTAGGGCGGGGGGCAATAAAAGATGAAGAGAAATTCAGTTTTACTGCGATTTCCCGGGGATTTATAGCGGTTCGCTCGCGAAAAATGAAGCGAATAGCCCATTGAGCGGCGTTGCTGCCGCTGCCGTTGCCGCTCGGCGAGCCAACGGAAGGGCTGTTATTACACGCCCGGAGTCGTCCATCGAGTTCGCCGACTCGACCTGTTGATTGTCCGCATGACAAATACACGTATATATGTGTATATATATGTACGTGGGTGGGGAAAAAACCTGCTTCTCTCTCTCGGGCTTTATGTACGTTAGCCCGATATAAAATCGCGGTTACTTATACTCCATTTTCCGCTTATTTGCTCGCTCGCGCTGTTTATTGGAATTTATTCTTAGTTTTATTTTACGAGCGTGTATTGTTAAATCGCCCGGGGTTTTTTTTTACCGAATGCCGGATCTCTTTTTCAACTTTGCGCGCGGAAATAAAAAGGGGATCGTTTTTTTTTTTCCTTTTTATGGAAAACTAACAAATGCGTTTGGTGCACGTAAACTGGCTAGTTTAACCGTCAATCATGGAATATCTTTTGATTAAACAGTTTTAAATGCTGTCTTTACAAAAAATATTAAGTTTGCAATAAACTGTATTTTTGGAGTCTATTCAACATTAAATACATAAATTCAAAGGACTTGTTTGTACAACCAATAATGTATTGTAATATTCTTTCTATTTTAAGTAATAACGATTTACCAGTATTTAATTTTAACTCGGAAAACTTTTTACGTCTGATTTCCGCAAATAATTATTATTACAATATTAATAATACGAAGTTGAACACGACTTCGACTTCAATAATTAATAATTATTCCTCTCATATTCCACGTCGCAACGCGTCAACTTCAGATACAAACTTTAAAACACGGCGTGCCAATCATACTTCCATATATAAATTTTCTCGAATATCGCTATTACCAACAAACCAACATCGCCGTTCAATCAAGCGGTGCAGCGCGCGCGGCCGAAAAGATTTATGAAAAGCGCGCTCGACTCCGCAAAAAAGTGTGCTAGCTCGTACCCGCGGCAGCGTAGCAGAAACAATGATCGCAGCGACACGAAGGCAGCAGCCTGCAGTAAATCAAATCCGGCTCCAAAGAAATAACGACGACGACGCCGCGGCGATGCTGCCTGCAGAGGGAGAGAGAGAGAGGGAGGGAGCATTAAATGAATTTAAAGTGGCCCCTTAAGTAGGCACTTGATGGCTGTGTTAACGGCAAAGACGAGGAGGTGCCGCCGATGAGGAGGGGGGGAGGGACACACGATGGATTGTTACACCAGGCTGTAAATCGCGGCGTGTATTATAAGGCATAAAGCTGCCGCGTTCGTGGCATATCACGGCGCGGCCAATTAACGAGGAATCGGGGTCGCGAGCGTCGGTCTACGGCGAGGCTGGAAAAACTCTGCCGGCAAATGAGGGACTTGAATTTGTACCTGCTAAAATGACGGACCTGCTTCGCGGGAAATGGGATTAGAGCAAGTTTTTTACGGTTACTTTATACTTTTTAACCGAAAGCATATGCACGCGTAATGTTCTTTCCTGCCGTAAGTGTTTACGTATAATAATGGATAGTGTTACGTTTAACGTAAAGCATAAATACAAAAGAAAGTGTCAATCAATTTATGTATTTGCGACGAGCATTAACCTATAGTAAAGCAATTACCCCTAAGATAATTTATTATCACAGTAAATATAACCCTTGTTCTAATGAATTACTTATCACGCTTTTTTATTATGCGCGTTTCGCGCGCTCTATATTTATTCCATTATATAAATACGAATTCTTCTTCCTTTTAGTTCGCATTCATCTTTTGATACAATACGATATAATACATGTATCCAATAAGTTATGTTTTACCTTTAATTTATGCTAACATTTAAATTTGAGGTTAGCAATTAAATCATACATAGCAAAATTAAATATCAGTGAAAATGCTTAGAGATTAATTTTAATTTTAATTTTTTATTATCAAAAAACATTGTGTATGCATAGTTCCATCAATATACTTGAAATTTGATTACAAAATTTGTTCATTTTAAATGTTATCTCTTATACTTTGACCTAACCTAACGTTACTCTCTAACCAATCAAACTAAATCTTTAACTCAAATATAGTAACGTCATTTTAACCAATTACATTTGTTGATTCATCAGAATTAACCAATCCTTTTTCGGCCTCACTTTTTTAATAGAGGATGTATAAAAAGAAATATGATATATTTTATACTTGATGTCCAAATAACAATAATAATAGAACATTTTCACGTTTTCGCACAATAAGTATCCGTTCATCCTTTAATAAATAGTTCCTCAAAAAAATTCCATGCATTATTAGTCCCAAAATTTACATGCACGAATGCGGACAAGTATAACGTTAAACTTACATGAATTTCCCATGTGTCCAATGTAAGTACACGATCCCCTCGGTACGATAGATCAACACCCCATAAACGTCGAATTGGGATGTTAACGATGACGAAGTGTAATGTTATACATAAAGCAGAATCTTTGCCCCATTGTGTACACACACTTGCGAAAATCGTATATCCCGTACGGTAAATCTCCCGATGAAATTTCAAGGATAACAAAAAAAATCGAGAATTACGAAGATTATTATACCCTCGGAGCACATGATCCCGCTGCCCCTTTTTTTCCCCGCCTCGGAATAATATGAATCGGGAAATTGAAAAAAACTACGTTTCATAGGCGCTAAACGTCAAATCCAACTAACAATGGCCCTCCGCTCGCGCGACTATCCATTAGACTCTCTCGCCCAGATAACATTATTCGCGCGCATGATTAATCTCCCTCCTCGCGCTTAATTATTTACGTAAATCATTGGCCCGATATACGTTCGTCTGAGAAAATATTCTATTTTCGAACTCTCGCGCGCGCACCTCCTCCCTCGTTAATTGCAGGAAACACATCGGAGCGCGTTCGCTTTCGCGCCGCAGTCCGCTAAATCCAAGGCGTAATTGGCCTCGCGCCGCGTATTATTACGAAGCGAAGGATTTATTTGCCTTTGTGCATTAAATCCGTCTCTTAAAAAGGCACCACCGCTCGACGCGAGGATTTACAAAGGATGAAGCGCCCGGCTCTCTCTCGTCTTCATCTCTCTCTCTTCTCCGTACGCCATTATCCGAAAACATTCTCTTTCTCCTCGCTCCTTTGTATATACCACGAAGGAGCGCGCAATGCGTGGTTTTCGCGAATAAAATTTTTTTCCAGATTACTCCGCCGACTCGCGCGACTTTCACCCGCGGCGCGTGCGTGCGCGCGCACCGTGCGAGGTTTCGAAAGACGGCCCGATAGATAAGAGAGCCGTTTTCTCGCCTGGCAGCCCGGCGACTTATAATGGATACTTTAGCCTCCGCGGTCTATGTATCGCGCAATTATTTATCGGTAATTTATATGCTCCCGGAGCGCGGAGCGGTGAACTTTTTTTTTCTCCAAAAGTTATACTCCGGCCGCGGATATTCTTGCGCTTTTCGATTTATCGCCGGACACTGCGAAATATTTGTGGATTGGCCGGACGATCGGGGAAAATGGGTTTGACAATGTGTCCGGTCGGTTGATCGATGAGAATAATGTTCCTTTCGGAGATTGTAAATTTATGGGTTAATAGTACGTTTTTCGCGTAAAGACAATTTTATGTACTGATAAATGTACAATTATTAAGCGTTTATTTTACGACTTTAAGTAACTTGAAAACCTGTGCAAGATGTCACCAAATAAATTTTCTAAATTTAATTGCGTTCGCTGACGGTCTAGTCACATAATGTAGATATTGAATTTTTCTTTTTGTCGTGCGTGTTTGCGGTTTAGTTCTGCAGTTCTCTTGAACCATCCAATATGACGTGAAAGAAGAGGATATAAATTGTATGCAGTAAATAGCGCATTTTAGTATTAGAAAAGTAAATGGTAATCATTGGCCAGCAGTAAAACATTTCTCAACCTTTTTCTCTCCAAATTAATATTCTTTGCTAATCATTGTCACAGACAAAAAAAAGCTATCGTTTATAAATAGCACTCGAACATCGTATCAGAACGAAAGAGCAAAAGAGCTCGGTCTTTGCGCGCGCGGAGGGCGACGCAAAAAGCAAGCGCATCGAATGAAAAAAAAGGGGTGAAGCGAGAGGCGAGCGGGTTGTGTGATTTATCAAGTCATCAAACCTCTGCACACAGTCCTTTGTTCGGCCTCGTGACAAGATCAAACCGAAAATTCAGTCACGACTGCACATGCGCTTCTGCCCCCTCCCCCTCTCTCTCTCTTTCAACCCACGCGATGATACCCCCGCGCCACCCGGTATACGATCCATTGTCTCGCAATACAATCAGTCGCCTCGGCGTTTCGCAATTCCGAAGACACACGCGCAAGCAAGCAAGCAAGCAGCTTTGTTCTCCCTTCGCGCTTTCACGACCGACGCCGGGATTCCCGCGAAGATTGCGAACTTCATATCTCTCCTGCTCCGGGGGAGAGAGAGAGAGAGAGAGAGAGAGGAGAGGAGCCGAGTAATTAAATAACGCGCGGATGCCGAGCCGATGAAGTCGAGGAAAGTCGCCGGATAATGAAGTCCAGGCCGATTAAATGCTGCGACGATTGGAAACGGAGGGTGTCCGGACTCCGACTCGACTATAGTAAACTTCGCCGCAAGTCGCGGGGCCGAACTAAGTTTCGATTCTAGTTCTAGGAGAGAACTCAATTATTCGACCGGGAGGGTAGTTTTCGGGGCGTCGCCACCTGGCGGTCGACCTCGAACCCGTTCTCTTTAAACAAATAAAAAATCTACCGTAGTTTCTGAAAAACCGCCTTTCTCGACTCTTCCACGAGTCTCTCTCCACAGCCTCGGATTTCGCAAGTCGCCTCTCCCCGCGGGCGTCAAAGTGCACCTGCGGCGCACCGCGCGCTCGCTTGTTTTTTTTTTTCTCCGACGAACCTCGCGCTGCCCCTTTCTTCTCCGCGGCCCGGAGCGAAGATATCCGCTTACCGGGCGATTACGCGAGTCTCCGGGCTCTCGTTTTATCGGCAGCGGCGCACTCGGCCGCGTGAATGATTATCGGACGTGAATCACGCAACTCCTAGGCGTTATTGCCATAACTCGGGGGGGATCGATTTCCTCGGCTTTCTCTCGCTCTGGCCGTTACTGCTGCACGCGCCGACGCCGCGGCCCTCTACCGGGCTTTTTCGCCCGGAGTCTTTGCTAATTTATCGAGCTGCCGCGGAGTTTTCAACTTTATTGGCTTGCAGCTTTTCGAAAGTGGGTTTTGAGATTCGTGCCGCGGACGATTTGATGGTGGAAAGATAAAGTGGGATGGTATTACTCTTTGCGATTATTAAGTGATTTTTGGGTGAAGTTATTTTCGCTCGTTCTCAAAAGACTTTCGTTTCGGTGATTTACAATAATTAGTTGTACATTTATTCGAGAAAGAACCTTTTCCAACTTGACGAAATACAATTCCCTGAAAAGAAGTTTCAGCTGTGGGTCAAATTCGAACGAATGAATAAGCGGGACACTGTCATTTCAGAATGTTATTTGCTCCTCGAGTTTTATGGCAAGGGCAACAATGTTGCATAGAATACCCGGTGATTTTCTATGCTTTACGTGCGAAAACCAGTATAACAATGTAACTTTGACAACCCGGCGTATAATTTACGCTCAATCAATCTTTTTTATCGACAGCCCCGTTTCCCAACCGTTCATTGTCTAAAAGAAAATTCCAGTCGTATATCACGACGCCTCGATCTTACAAATCCGTCTATCCCCGAGCAAACAAGTCCACGGTGTATATATCCGACTGGGTAATCGGCGAATAAATTCTCATCCGACCAAAAGCGAGAGCCGGAAGCTCGTCTAATTAGTAAAAATTCAATCGGCCGCGGCGACAAAAAATGCCCGCCCGAGAGAGAGAGAGACAATAAAAGGCTCGCTTGCACAATTACACACGAAATTAGGCCATTCTCAAGCCTTACGCGCGCATAAGTAAGTCGCATTGATTATGCGCACGAATTGTTCGGCGCAATTATCGGCCATTAATTCCCTCTCTCTCTCTCTCTCTCCTTTCCTTTCCTCGTCCGGCGCTTCCGCTCTCACACTCCGCCAGTGAGTCGCAGTGCCCGCGTAATGTGTCAGTGCACCGCTTTCCTCTCACGCCCCGACAATGGCAATTACTGCTCGCGCAAATAAACATTACGAAAGTATAATAAACGATAAGCGTCGCGTCCTGAAATACGGGGGATGAGTCAGCGCTTCTTCGAAAGAGAGAAGAAAAAACCGATCGACGCCGATTCCGACTATTTGGGAATTTTTTTTCAATTAAGCGATACGCGTCCCCCCCTCCCTGCCGACGACGACACTCGAGATTGTTTACGGCGATGATTTTTATCGCACTTCCGCGGATCGCCGCGCGGCTTTTCGAGTGCAGATGTGCGGGAGAGCGATTGTTATCGACATGGGCCCGCGATCGTGACGCTTCGCTTCGAGGAGCGATTGTTCGCTGACAATAATCGCGTAAATCGGCTTATTGGCTGGGCTTATTTAATGCCTTCGTATGACTGGAGGCGTTTCTACTTAGGGAGGCGTAACGTCGTTATTGAGGGTATTAATAAATTTGCTATTTCTACGTGAGGCGTCTTGTAAAGCCGATAACGTAATTGCCAGTTAAACTGAAAATGTTTTAATGCTTGGTAAAAAAAAAATACGATTCTTTTTTAAAGGATTATTAAAACGTTATAGAATTTATTGTACAGTTAGCAATACTTTATTATTCTTTTACGTAAATTGATTTGAATTTTTTAAGAAATTTCATAGATTTTTTTTTTTTTTTAATTTTGTGCAATATTTACATAATATATTTAATGCATTTAATATTTATCTTGTCAAGAAATAGTTTTCCAAGAAAAATAATTTACATTTTCAAAATTCGCCAAGTTTTTGGGACGAAACCAAATTTTCCGATTCGTTGAAACATTCATTGAGAGTTGGTGAAGTTCAAAAATAAAACTGAACTAAGAACCGCTTTGAGGTGATTAAGAGGATAAATAAAATACGTTTAAATTTACTCAGCTGCGTTGAATAATGCAAAATATCTGCCGTAAAAATGTATAAAAAATACGGCTTCAAAATTGAATTATATTTTTTGCCGTAACTCCCGAAATTTTGGAAAAAATCCAAAAGCTGATTTATCAGAGTGATTGAATATCTTATTTATCGGCGTAACTGCGTTATTTTCAGTTGCTTCGACTCGAGAAGTCACGATTTCCTTCGAATCTCAATGAAACGCTTCGGTCCAAAAATACGCCGAATATTAATTTCGCAAAGTCAAAAACCGTCAATAACCCATTCCACGATAAACGATAAACAAACACGATACTCGCTCGCACCTGACCGTCGCCTCGAGACGGTAGGCGAATCGCGCGGCTGCAACCGAAAAAACGTCGAATTACATCAGCCCTCTCGGAAATAAAGCAAAACAAAAGGCCTCGTGTGTCAGTAACCCCTGCCTGCTCACCGCGGGCGTCGAAAACTTGGCGTCCGTCCGCTTAGCCGCGGCGGCGGCGGCGGCTCCTCGGAAAATGATTTATTTCGCCGAGTCGCGAGTCACGTAAGTGGCTTTCCGAGTCGCGCGTTAAAGGCAAAAGGCACAATGGCGGCTTCGGCGTGCGTCTATGTATTTACGATGACGTCGCGAGAAAGAGAAGCTGTGGAAGGAGACGAGGACGACTCTTCGATTAATGCCGCCGACGAGGGCAGAAATATGAAATTATCGGCCGAACAAAGGGGGGAGAAGCGCGGCGGCCGATGTGTTTACGATGCCTAGTCGGAATCGGCACGAAAGCGGCTCTTTTTCTTAGATTGCTGCTGGGCGTTTTTTTTTTAGAAGGCTCCGGGAGTTTCGAGAATTCGCGCTACTCGGTGAATAGGCTCGAGTGCTTTGGGGGCTTATTGTGAAACGCTGAATTTATTGGAATTGCGAGCGACGATTTAAAAGACGAACAATGTCAATTTTGTAAGCGTAGCACAGGTATAATATGTCAAGTCTGCCTAAGGAAACAGATAAGAATAGCTTCTGCTTAATCCACTTGATCAGGGTTATATTTGTAAAAAGATGAATTTAAAGTCTCGGTGTATTTTTGCGCTAAAAAAATAACGGTAATTTAAACAATTTTATTGAATTATCATTCTGCCCTAAAAATATGTTTACAAAGATACATCAAATGCTACTATGGAATCGTCAGATTGTTCAAGTCTCAAAATTGCTTATATAATCAAACTTTTTACCGCATTCCAGTCCCAATCCCAAAAAAACTAAACTGAACTAAAAAATCTAGCTGTAATAGCAACCCAAGCGAACACCCCTTTGCACAATACATCTCTCGCCAATAACATTATTCAGAACAGCGCGAATTAATAGCACGACACTCGGTAATAAAGATCGAACGAAGGCCCCCCCCCCCTAAAAAAAAAATAAAATAAAATAAAAAAAAAAAAAAATATCCTCGCTCACAATGAGTAATAAGTAAGCGCTGCCACGCAGCCGTGTATCTCGCGGCCGGTCAAATAGTAGTCCCGGCCCCCGACTTAGATAATAACGCCAGCCGAGGAGAAAGCTCTCCCGAGCGGCGGCGGGGCATTATCGAGAAACCCGAACAATGTTGACACGCCCCGCGCGCCCATGAATGAAACTGCCGGCGGAATTTGCGTATCGCGAATCGATATATACGCCGGGGCTGCCTCGCGCGCTTTGTCTCTCTGTAATTATTGTTTTTCTTTTTCTCTCTCTCTCTCCTCCGTAAGCCGAGACACGCGCACACGTGATCCTTATCGCTCCCGCCACCGACGCGGTGTGCTTATTGATTTTCCGAGGCTTTCCCGTTTTTTTTTTTTTGATCTACTTGTTGCTGCGGGACGTAATTTTGCTGTTTGTTTACGATTACCGGGGGAAGAGGTGAGATTTATCAGCGGCGATAAGGCAACTGCCCCGGTGGTGATCGAGGTTTTTATTTTTTAATGGCTCGGTGAAGTGCGAAAGTTAAATGCGCTTTACCGGCGTGTTACGACTCGTTTTAGGACTTGGGAACTTTGAGAAAATATTAATTAGTTTTTGAGTACTGGCTTGAGGATATATCTCGTTCATAATTAAAGGTTTAACTTTGAAAATGAAGTCGTGGTGAATGTTTAATTTATTGCTGTTTCGGTGCGAAATCATTTGAAACTTAAACCCGATATTTGCTTTGTATAAATTTCACGGATGAATAAAAACTTATGTATATATAAGTAGCCAAAGATTTTTTATTTTCAATATCAGGCTTAATGATCGGCTGTGAAAAATAAGAAATGTTGACAAATTTAATTTTAATTCATAAAAATACTTTATAATGCAATGTGTACTTAAAATTGCTTTTTTCTTTCTGTTACAGGTGAGTTTCCATTATTCTGGTCTTACTAAACGTTTTGTAATATACGTAAGTTACATTATATTTAATGATTTCAGGTAAATAATACTTTTGGTTAGATATTAAATAAATAAAATAAAAATATATTATTTTTATCTCTCGAAATAGAAAGGAAATGTAACATATTTACCAATCTATCGGAAAAAATTTTTGAAATATAACACATAATCAAAGATTTTAAAACTAAACCAAATATTTAATCAGAATCAGTGTTTCGTCCAAGAGTTTCTGCTGGACTTATCAGTAGGTGATAGTAACTCCTTCCCCATATAGAATAAAGGAACGAAATTTTCAAAATTATGGTATTAAAAGTGACAACTTACGTACTCAAAATGATATTCAACATTTTCCACTTCTGAGACGTTAAACGAAAAACTTTGCGCAAAATCAAGATATTAATTAAGGCAGAAAATGACTTGTGCTTAAAATTTAATTCAATCACATCCGTTAAACTTGAGCTACAACTTACAAGTACTTTTAACGCGGCAATTTTCCGCTCTCAAACCCGTTTTAAAACCTTAGATATAATAGCGCCCAAAAACTAGAAAAGATTTAATCAAGCTAACGGTAGCCTGAGCGTCGAAACGGTGTGTACTCGACGATTATCAAGGCGGAAAATTTATTGAACTGCCCGATTCGGCGGCGTCGCGATAAGAAATGATAATTTAGCGTACCGCCGGCTAAATTTATTCATAACGATTTGACGTGCAATTTATTAGCCGGCAGGTTTTCAAAGTTCGCCGAACACTAATTTCCGCATACTCGTCACACGTTTAATGTGCTTTAACCTCCTCTCTCTCTCTCTCTCTCTCTCCTTCGCCGGGTGTATCAGCGCAACTTCTTACCTTCGCCGAGTTATAAATTCAAAGTACGTCTTTCCCTCTCGCGAGCAACTTAGGGTCACTTCATCTTGCTGCATTTCCTTCTTGCGAGTCTGCTCTCCCGGCGCACTGCCGGGGCATAATCGTAAATGCTACTTCAAACTTAAGCTTGTGTATCTAACGTGCCGGTTAAATTTCATGCTAATTAATATGGAAATTCGAGAGTTCGGGACAACTGAAGCCTTAGTAAATTACCGCTGTAAAGTTTAGTTCTGTGATAAAATTATGAAGTATTTAGCGAAAGGAAAATTAGATCTTTCTTAAATAATAACATTTATTTCGCGTTCTATTTAAAAACTAAAAGTAATTGAATTTTTATATAAAAATTATTCTCCGATAAAAAAATAGCAAAAAATGTGGAACGCTTCACGATTTTGCGTGTCATCCTTGCGCAGGGGCCATGCTAATCTTCTCTGTATCGTTCCAATTTTAGTATATGTACTGCCGAAGCAAGTACGATAGGTAGAGCTCCCGACGCTCCTTATATACGAACCGTCAAGTAATTTGGTCACTTGCGAGAGTTGAAATTTTCAGATAGCCACCTAGCGGTCAAAACTAAAACTGGTAATCAAATAAAGCGCGCTAAAATTCAAATAGTCCTCAGCACCAATATTTATTAACATTGTTAATTTCAATAATAATAATTAAGATTGATCAATTTATTAATAATTTTGTAGTTATTAGCACCCAAAATTTATGTAAAAATGTATAGAATTTTTGATGGTTAGATTTTAATTTTATGAAAATTTAAGCATCTACATTCAGAGCACGTTGCATATTTCAATAATGTAAGGATTTTCAACAGACTAAGGATCATATGACATATGTAGATCAACAAGCAAATATCTGCATGTTTCAGATTTGTAATTCTGGAGTTTCTTTTAATTTTAGATTATATTTAAAAGAATTTAGTAAGTAAAAAAATTACCTATTTATTAGTATTAAAGCTACAGTTCAAGCTTTGCAAATAAAACTTCAAAATTATTAATAAATTGATGAATCTTAATTATTAACTTTATTAATTTTTAATTAGTTAAAAATATTAAAAAAAAAAAAAAAAAAAAAAAAAAATTTTTTTATTTACAGTATAAGTCCGTATTTCAAACATGAAAAGGGCGGTAATTTCAAATGAACAGAGGTTTTGCCGCGAACGACCCCAGAGGGACGTTTAAGGGTTAATTATTAATTTTACTGAAATTAACAATGTTAATAAATACTGGTGCTGAGCACTATTTGAATTTGAGCGCGCTTTATTTGATGACCAGTTTTAGTTTTGACCGCTAGGTGGCTACCTGAAAATTTCGACTCTCGCAAGTGACCGAATCGCTTGACGATTCGTATATAAGGAGCGTCGAGAG
>JAWWEO010000023.1:3410082-3420969 GCA_035582975.1 Ormyrus labotus
CTTATAATAAATAAATAATAAATTAAAAATAAAATATAATGCGAATAAAATAAAATACAAATTATTTACTTTACTTCAAAATTTTTCTTTACGTTTATGAAATAAAATTTAAAATATTTATGATTCCTGATATTTAAAAATGTTATAAATTGATTTATATTACCTCATTTTTTATTAATTATACAAAAATTTTCAATATTCTAACGTATTTTATGTAATCATCAAATAATAATGCATTTTATTATCATAGAGCATTTTAAATTTTCGAGCGCCTCTTGCCTCGTTTAGTTTTGACGTTCACCAGGTGGATGTCCGAAACTTTCAATAATTATACGTCTTTATTATTATTAAAGCTATAGTTCAAGCTTTGCAAATAAAACTACAACATTATTAATAAAATGATGAATGTTAACCCTTAAACGTCCCACTTCCTTGATGATACGTAACGGTCTCACTGGGACGATTTTGACCCCAACCACATATCAGCTTTTCTGAATAAACTACAGTGTTTTTTGAGTTGAAAAAATTCATAGTTGTTCATTGAGTATCTCTTCAAAGAAGAGTTCATGTTATTTGCATAAAAAATAATTTTTAATTAGTTAAAAAAATTAAAAAAAAAAAAAAAAAAAAAAATTTTTTTTTATTTACAGTATAAGTCCGTATTTCGAACATGAAAAGGGTGGTAATTTCAAATGAAAAGAGGCTTTGCCGCGAACGACCCTAGTGGACACTTAAGGGTTAATTATTAATTTTACTTAAATTAACAATGTTAATAAATATTGGTGCTGAGCACTATTTGAATTTTAGCGCGCTTTATTTGATGACCAGTTTTAGTTTTGACCGCTAGGTGGTTACCTGAAATTTTCGACTCCCGCAAGTGACCGAATTACTTGACGATTCGTATATAAGGGGCCTCGGGAGCTCTGCCTGTCGTACTTGCTTCGGCAGTACATATACTAAAATTGGAACGATACAGAGAAGATTAGCATGGCCCCTGCGCAAGGATGACACGCAAAATCGTGAAGCGTTCCACATTTTTTGCTATTTTTTATCTAAAAGACAAATTTTTATTTATATGAAATCTTTTTTTTATTATTTTTTTATTATTTTATATATTCATTAGGCCTTAAAATGCGAATATTTACAACTTCTAAATTGTTTTGAATGATATTTCCTTTTAATTTACCAACAATTTATTAATCCTATGTTGCACGTAACTATATACCTTAGAAGTTGAAATAAAAGCGGAGAAGCGTCCCCGAAAACTCAGGCTCACGCGCTCGCCGCAGAATTTATCTCGAAAATTTTATCAGCCGCACATCCTGCTCATTCGAGACACTGTAAATTATGTCGCGTTTTCGCGCACTTTTCGAGCAAGACAAGAGTCGAGCGAGCACACGAACGCGGGGGCGGGGGAGGGAGCCCCGCGCGCGCAAAAGGTCGGACGGGGCGAAGTAGAAATAGAGAGAGCGACGAGGACGAGGAGGAGGGTGGCGGAGTAGCGGAGGAGGTGCTTTATCGATTTTGGCATACCAGACACTCTGCTTCCGCTTTCTCGGCGATAATTCGTCGAGTCTGCGCTCCGCTTTGGAGCGCGCCCGCTCGCTTATCCCTCGAAATCTCGCGCAGCATATGCTCTCTCCCTCTCTCTCTCTCTCTCCCTCTCGTCACTGCCTACTTTTACCAAATTAATTACGCCGAGCGCCGGCGCACGAGCGCAAGCTTCATTGCCTTTTATCTCGCTAATATTGTCTTTTTGATGTTGAAATTTTGCGAAATTTATTGCGAACCTACGGGCCCCGAGCATCCTCCGAGAATTTTCTAGGAAAATTATTGCGAAACGCTCGCTAAAGAGCACGGAAGAGGCTTTGAGCTTTGATTTTTTGAGTGCTACTTAAATTCCAAGGGAGATATCTATGTTGTTCTTGTAAACTTGGCCTGCTATGCATTTCATAAATTTTAATTAAATAAAATTCACTGCAATTCGACTATAGTGATCATGTTTATCGCGTTAAATGAAATTTGCTCTGAAGATGATTACTAAGTTATCGTAATATTGGCAAGAAATTGTTTAAGAAATAAACATTTTGACAGCATAGACCAGCATCTCTTTTTTTTTTTTCGGCGGTACATTATCACCTAAATATAATTTTTATGACATAAATAAAAAAATAGCTCAGTAGTAAAGATCTTGCCTATATAGAAAGAACAAGGGTCTGGGTTCGAATCCAGGTTCGGGATTTTTTTTTTTTTTTTTATTTTACTCGACAAAAATTTTTTTTTCAAAAAATACTCTTTAATTTATTGCTAATACTAAAAACATATTTTTGAAAGTATTGATAATATATGTCAACAATATTGGATGATGTACATTTACCGAAATCTTGCCAATGTATGGGATAAATAACGATTCAATATATTTTAGATATATTGCTAATGGCAATATTTAATACATTGGTCAGATATTGCCAATAGTTTCGAATGTTACGCGGGATATTATACAATTAATTTTAAATTTTAAACGTATGTTCTCGAGATATCATTTTTCAAAACGTATTATACGCAGTAGTTTTTGTTTAAAATAATGTTTGTAACAAGTTGGTCGCAGAAAATTTCTCATTCGTTCATACAAATGAATAAATGTAGATTAAAAATGAATTGAATTAAAATTTCAAGCTTGAATTAAATTATATAAAAATAAAATGTAAAGCTGATATTATGTTAAGGAAGTAGGTTCTCTGCCCCGGGCGAGTGATCTTCCGCGCAAATTTTCAGCACAAACGCTCGAGCCTCGGAAACAGGGCCACTCGTGCCCAACTGTAGAACTACTATAGTTCGTGTTCTTTATTTGTAGGAGAGAGAGAGAGAGAGAGGTTGAGTCGGTGTCGCTTACTTCGGCAACGGTATTAATATTACCAGCGCCTGGAGTCTTCTCTCTCCCGTTCCAACGATTCCTGAAACTCGCGCGCGACGTTACACATCCGCGCGTGCGGGAGAGCCCCAACACGCGTGCGCGCGCGTGCAGGCACCGCGCGATGAAACCCACTTTCCATTAATAGAATTTTCGCTCGATGCGCCGAACCGAGTGCCCCCGTAGTAATCGCGGAGAGGCAATTCTTGTTCCGCTTCGCTCGTGCGAATTGGCCGAGGGTTTTCGAAGGCGCGTTCTCGCGATAATTGTTTTTTTTTTTATTTTTTTATTTTTCTGGAACGCTCGCAAAAATGAGAAAGTAGAGGTAAATTATTGTTTTGTGAAAGCGTTACTTATGCAACGTAAGTTGTATTAGGCTTTTTATACTCTTTTCAGTGATTGTCCGGATATTGTTTTGTAGCACTATCTGATTGTTTATACTTTAAATTAAATCTGTTATAAGAGGTTTTCGTTTAATTTACTAGCAGAGGATATGGTCGTCCGATAAAACGAGTGCGTCGTCTACATTATATTGTTGTTCTATCTCTCTCGCACGTGCGTCATCTTAACCAAATTTACGTATTTATGCTCAGACAAACTATATCTTCAATAATAATGAGGCATAAACTTACGATTGTTTATTACAAAATCTGCTCGAGGAAATTTTTTTATGCTTGAAAATCAAGCTATATTAAGGTTGTTGATTTAAAGAAAAATACTAGAACTCTATGCTGTTACACAATTTTTGCTTTCTAATATATTAAATAATAAAATCTTTAGTGTAAAATAAGTATACATTATGTACTCTATACATGAAAGTCAAATAACACAAAATTTTCAATTCTTGTTTTTCATAAACTCTAATCTGAATTATTATTCTAAAAATTTATTTTAAGTTGTATAAGCATGTGTGACGGATAAAATAAATTAATTTTATACTATAATTTTAATGAACAATTAATTATCAAGCACAATATTAATTTTAAAAGGTGTACTCATTATCTCATTATTTTACCGAGACTAATTCTCAATTCCGAATATCAAGATAAATGATAGAAGCAACAATGATCAAACATAAATTTTCAAATTTTGGCACGCTTTCGTTTTAGCCTTGACCGTTAGGTGGCTACCTGAAAATTTCGACTCTCGCAAGTGACCGAATCGCTTGACGATTCGTATATAAGGAGCGTCGAGAGCTCTACCTGTCGTACTTGCTTCGGCAGTACATATACTAAAATTGGAACGATACAGAGAAGATTAGCATGGCCCCTGCGCAAGGATGACACGCAAAATCGTGAAGCGTTCCACATTTTTTGCATTTTTCCAATTCGAACTCTTAAATATGATTTTTATATTTATAAAAATAAAAATAGACTTTGGAATAATTTATTAAAAAATTAAATTCGTTTAATGCAAATTGATTCTTGCCAAAGCTTTTTATAAAGAAGATTAATAATAATCTAAAACGAACAAAATATCAAAGTTTTAGCTTGGCTGCTGTTCATTTTATTGGAGGGAAAAATACAATAATAAGAATGACGTCTGACAACTTTTTAACTTTTTACATACAGATAAAATAACATACAAATTTATTTATTTTGCTTCAAAATTTTCCTTTTTGGATTTTAATTTATAAAATAAAATAAAATAGAAAACATTTTTGATTCCTGATGTTAAAATTTGTTACAAATTTATTATATTACCTCATTTTTGTTTAATTATACAAAATTAGAAATAAATTAAAATGTACATTAATAAAAATTTTATTAAAAGAATATTTTATTTCTTTTTATAAAAATTTGTTTCGTTAATTTCAAATTTGCCGCGATTTATTCAATATGACTGGTGGGTGGAGGCATCATTTTATTGACTGTTCACGCAGATGAGCAAGAGCTTGTCAAGATTTTGACTTTGTCTCTTTTCCACCAAGGTCCGGGAACTCCGGTGGTGGGGGTGACGCTCTTAAATGGCACTGTCATAGTTCTCAAATTCACCACGACATATGGTGCGCTGCAATCGTATAATAGAGTGACGCATGCGCAGCAGTAAATACTTGTAAATACAGAGGTGAGAAAAAACATTTAACAATTAATACTTTTTATAGAACCGTCGGCCGGCGGAGAAGCAATAATTCAAAATTATAAAAATTTAATGGAAATAAAAGAAAAATAGGTAAAGAAAAATATATGACTGTGTACGCGCAATTCTTTTTCAATAATTTGTAACAAACGTTAAGGATTAATGAATTTTAATTAAGAATAAGGATTTTGATCATTGGAAACTTAAGTACTTTAAATGCTTATATAAAATTTATTTAAATATTTTAAACGTAAACAATAAATATTGTTATATTACGTTATTTCTAATTTCGACATCTTTCTTTTGACAGCTGATTATTTTTAAACTTTTTTATTTTCTTGATACGCGTACTGTCGCATTCTAAGACGTATGTAACAATAAATAGCATAAGCTAGGATATCAGATCCATGTTCTTTACAAGGAAATGTAAAATTTTAATTTTCTAATACATCATCAATAGTTAAATCAAAAACATTCGCGTTCGATGCATATTTAACAAAACATGATTCTGTATGCCAGATTAAATTTAAAAAATGTTGCAGAAGCCACAAGAAAAAAGGTTAGGACTTTATGAACATTCGATTGCAATGCCTCGCGTCGTGGCCGAAATATAAAGCTCTACCTACATGATCTAAGAGCGTCACCCCCACCACCGGAGTTCCCGGGCCGAGGTCTTTACATCTTTTAGTTACAACATCGACCGCCAGGCGGCTACCTGAAATTTTCAACTCCCGCAAGTGACCGAATTACTTGACGATTCGTATATAAGAAGCGTCGGGAGCTCTACCTGTCGTACTTGCTTCGGCAGTACATATACTAAAATTGGAACGATACAGAGAAGATTAGCATGGCCCCTGCGCAAGGATGACACGCAAAATCGTGAAGCGTTCCACATTTTTTGCATTTTTCCAATTCGAACTCTTAAATATGATTTTTATATTTTTAAAAGTAAAAATATAGAGTTTGGAATAATAAATTTTTTAAAAGTGTTAGAAAATCAAATTTGTTAAATGCAAATTGATCTTTTCCAAAGCTTTTTATAAAGGATATTAAAAATAATCTAAAACGAAAAAAATTAATAGCCAATTAATAATAACTCGAGATAATAAATAATTAATCGATAACTGATAAAAGCAACAAAACTGCGATTATGTAAAAGTAATAAAACAAGATCTTCACCTCCAATTACGAGTTTATAAAAAAAAAAACGTAACGTCCCCTTTCATAAAGCCTCGGACTATGGATTTCTAATAAAACGGGGGAAAAATCCGCGCTCAACAAAGCTGCCTCTCAGAGGCCTCGAGACTCGCCGCGGCTCGCCAATAGCCGTCAGGCACGCACAAAAGCGACCCTCTCAACGACTATCCACAAATCACTCATTATACACCCGTCATTATTAAAGACTCCTCTCGATACTTTCCGTTATCGTTAATTATTGCCAGTCATAACTCGAGCGACGCTTTATTTCATAATGAAATTTCACTGCGGCGGCGGCGGCGGCGTCGCTCCTCGGATATACATATATATATTTTTGCGCACCGCAGGCTACCTATATATATTATACGCGCGCCGCTCGCGAAATCAATAATAATAAATTTGTCCGACGGGGACGAGTGCGCCTAACCTACGCGCCGATTCATTACCGGCGTCCAGCCGTTTCATTACAAGACGATCGGAAGCAAGAGCTACTCTCGCGCCGCAGCGGCTCTGAATTATAGCGCGCGCGCGAGAGGGAGATCCTGCTTGCCTAATAGACTTGGCTCGACGCTACGAGCCGACGCGGCATCGGCCCGTCTTATGCAAAGGATTACTGCCGCGCTGCCTGATTATAAGGTATTAAGAATAATTAGGCTATTGATTTGATCGATGATTCAGGGCCGATTTTATGCCCGGTTGAAATCTTCTTTGCGGTTCTTTATGAGGTAGCATTACGCAATGGCCTGCATTGAGAAATAAGGCTTGCTTTTTCCGTCGCGTCGCGCGATTGGACCTGAATTTAAAAGTATCCCCCGCGCAAATATTGCATTCTCGACGCAAAGAAATTAATTGAAAAAGTTTGTAAAATACGAACGAGCTAATATACATATCCGAGGCAAAAAAGGGTGTATAAAACGATTTCACGGGGGGAAGCGAGAGAAATTTTATCGAAGCGTAAAAGACTGGTACAACGATAACACACGCCTAAAAGTAATTACGGCGCTTTAGCCCTGCGTTTCCAGTACAAGGAGCAACGGAGAAGTTTATCTCGGGGGGGAGAAAAAAGAGAAGAGGAGAGAAGCGCGCGAGCGGCGGCGGCGGGAAGAAGGTAGGCGAAGAAGAAGGAAAACCGTCGATGCGCGGTGATTTTTAAGTTTCGCGAGAGGTTATTGCGCCCCGGACTTTGACGAACTTTTCCAGTTAAGCTGGCCTTCGCTAAAGAGCGAGAGGAAGCAAAAGGAGCAGAGGGAATCCGGGCATCTTGACCTCCCTCTCTCTCTCTCCCTCTCTCTTCCTTTCATTTCTCTAAGACGCTTTTTCCCGCCTTCTGCCTTCGTTCTCGACGTTCCTCTCTATTTATTTCCCGCTATTCCCTCTTTCCCTTTGCATCGCGCCGTCTTTTTCTCCCTTTCTCTCTCTCTCTCTCTCTCTCTCGCATCGCCGTTCTTCCTCTTTTTCGCTCCTTTGTTTGGCTATTCGAGTCGAAGTCAATATAAGAGGCCGAAAGAGTAAAAGAAAGGCGCGGAAACTCGGGGAGGGATGCAAAAAGTCGGCGGCCTCTTTTTTTTTACGCTGTTTTGCGCTGCTCTCCTTTTACATGCACTTTTTACGTCAATCGATCATTGCCAATTTAAAATTTTTCTTTGCTTTAATTCTCCGAGCATCGAACATTCTTCCGTTTCGGGATGTTCACGTGTGTTTTTAACGCTCGTCTGGAAGAATGGAAAGCCTTTTAATAAAGAAAAACTATCGATGTTTTTAACTTAAGTGTTTTTTTTAACACAGAGAGTTTATTTTTAAATAAAATTTAACTGTCGACTCTGGAACCAGAAGTCATTCTAATTGTTTTCCGATCGAATCTTTAAAGATCGAAGACTATTACCTGAAAAAGGTTACTTTACTCACAACAGATTCAGGAAATAATATTGGGCTCGAAAACTGAAACGGGCAAATGCTTTTACAGGTCAGTATTAAAAGACCGCAGGTATACACAAGTAGACCTTCCTAATTAACCGCACTTCCATAGACGGCAGAGGCTGAAAACTAGTAAAACCATATTCTTTATCCACTCGAAGGCGCAGAAAACAGTTACTCCTCTCGCAAACAAGCCAATAACTTTCCGACATAATTAAAAGCCCATTAAGCTTAATCCCATCTCTCGAGAACCGGTCATAAATCAGACTTCGAGGCTCCTAAGCGCCCCCGAGTACATTCTTAATTACAATCCTTAAACGGCCTTCCATTCGGCCATCTGCTAATCCTCTTACAACCTGCGCGCGCGCATCCGCAGAGAGAGAGAGAGACTCTTAAAGCCCGCGCGACATCCCCGCACAGTCGATATACACGGGACGACGACGGCGGCCGCCGTGAGGTGGCGAATGAATCATTTCGTTATACTATAAATTGATAATTACAGGAGCGCCTCTGCACGGAGAGCAGAGCGTTCCCCCCGCGCGTCATAAATCGTCGCGCCACCGGGTAATAGCCGTCTCGCGCTGCCTCCAAAAAGCGGGGGGCTGCTTCTCTTCTCCCCCCGCGAGAGCGACGTCGCCGCGCGCCGTTGCAGCGCCGCGCGGTTCATTGAATCAATAATCCACTCGAGCGGCCGCGATATACGTATAAGCCGGCGAATCGAATCTCGATTAGGCGCGGAGGAGGCGGAGGAGATGCGTGCGCGCGCGTGTGCCGGTCTTTCCGGTACTGAAACCGCAGACGGAGGCGTAAGATGCGCTGCGAGGAGATGCAGCGGCGGACGAGGCGAAAGGAAGAGAGATTTTTGAAGGCTGTACTCGCCTGAAAATCGGACGGTCTTTGTTAAGATTGAGTAATTATCGATCGGCGCTAACGACCGCGGCGTTTTAACGATTTTAAATTCGAATTCTATTATTCGTTCCTTTCGCCCGAGTTCGATATTGCTGATGAAACTGGCAAGTAAAATTAAAACTCGGAAAGGGGAGACAGCGGAGGAGGGACGCAGTTTTAATTTAATTGAAAAAAAAAAAAAAAAAAAGGATGAAAAGGGCGCCAAAGCACATTTCTCCGTGCGCCGACGGAAGGCGCGCAGAAATTGATATAATCGCCGTTTAAAATTCTCAATTTCCCCGGGCTGGGAACGGCTGCAGGGCTAATTACAGGACACAACAGGCGAAACAATTAATCCGGTATCACTTTATCGGCAGGCGGGCAGGCAGGCAGGCAGCCGGCGGCGGCGGCGGGAGAGTCGAGCTTTGAGCCAGAAAGTCCGGGGCGGAATAGCGCAAATTTCAAAGCGAGCGAGCTGCAGGCAGCGGCGGCGGCGGCAGATCGCGTGCGCCGCTCGCGCGACGACGAATAAAAAGCGAGAGAGAGCAAGAGGCAGAGGGAAACAAAGCACAGAGAGAGAGAGAGAGAGAGAACCCTCCCACCGGGGAAAAAAGGAGGAAAGAAGCGCCGGCCGCGCGCGCGAAAAGGATATGGCAAAGGTAAAAAAGACGGTCGGGGGGGGGGGGGGGGGGGGGGAGGGGCGCGGAGCGACTGTATATAGGAGGGAAGAGGCGAGGCGAGAGTGGAAAGGGGCACCGGTTCAGCTGCATTAATTAAACTAGCGGAGGACAATGAGCCTGTCTGCTCGGCTTGCGCTTGCCTTGCTTGCTCTACTCGCTGTAATTCACGCCTCTCTTCCAGCGGCCTGCGAGGGAGGGCCTCTCTCTCTCTCTCTCTCTCTCTCTCTGTGTCTCGCTCGCTTTCGAGTTCTGATTCTTTTTTTCATCTCTCTTAACTTTCTTCATCTATCTCCTTTTCAGACCCTCTCCTCCCTTTTTGGCTTTTTGCGATTTCCGCCTTTTTTCCCGGCGCTTTCGGCTGCAGATAGATATCAGGGTTCTTTTGTTTGTTTTGAGCGTTTAATTCGATACATTAAGGCAGTTGTCGATTTCATTACGCGTAGCAATTAATCAAATAGCAAAAATGTGATTTAAAAAATACATCTTTTATGTAATAAGCTACAGAGGCTCGCTGAAATTAATAGTAACTCTTAGATTTATAAAGTAATAAACAATACAGATGTTCAAAGAACATTAATAGATTTAGCACTTTATTTGACGTTCAACTTTAGTTTTATAAAAATAAAAAAATTTAATTGTTAATAAGTGGTCTCTACAACATTCCTACCACAGCAATTATCGTGTTTAGATTACACAAGAAATTACATAAGATTTAGGGAAATTAAAAAGAAACTTATTTCTACTAGGAGCGAAAAATCGAAAAGAAATAAAAATAAAAAATTTTCTACCTGAAAATTAGAAATAAATAAAATTGTACATTAATAAAAATTTTATTAAAAAAATATTTTATTTCCTTATATAAAAATTTGTTTCGTTCATTTCAAATTTACCGCGATTTATTAATTATTACTAGTCGGTGGAGGCATCACTTCATTGACTGTTGACACAGATGCGGAAGAGCACACCTTGTCTCTTTTCTACCAAGGTCAAAATCCGAATAGTGTTTACATCCTTTAGTTACAACATTGACCGCCAGGCGGGTACCTGAAATTTTCGACTCTCGCAAGTGACCAAATTACTTAACGATTCGTATATAAGGAGCGTCGGGAACTCTACCTGTCGTACTTGCTTCGGCAGTACATATACCCGATCAGAAAAATCTTACGGCTGCCCTAAGTGTACGTAAGGGCCTTTTCAGAATTTTGGTAAGGGCCTAAT
>JAWWEO010000023.1:3421069-3441610 GCA_035582975.1 Ormyrus labotus
TACAGAGAAGATTAGCATGGCCCCTGCGCAAGGATGACACGCAAAATCGTGAAGCGTTCCACATTTTTTGCATTTTTTCATTTCGAACTTTTAAATATACTTTTTTTTTTTTTTTTTTTACTTTTGATTTTTTTCCGCCTTCTATTTCGAACGAAAATTTACTTTAATAAAACATCACCTGCATTTATAATTAAATCTACGAGGTTGGATTTAAAAAATGAGTAAGGACCTGCAAAAAAATGCGGACGCCGCCGTTATGGTAACAAGCTATTCATACGCGAATTTTTTCTACTTACCAATGCGCTCTCAATTACCCGCACCGCTAGCTCCGGTCCGCGCTGCCCGTTCGTATACCGCGCATAAAACTCGATCAGTCGGAACTTCCCGGCCCTTTTTTCCCGCGGCACAATGCACCTCTCTCCGTCTCTCCTCCCCGGCCGTCCTCTCTCTCTCTCTCCTCTCGTTTTGCGCGATAAAGGCTGCCTTTAATTTATGGCCTCCGGAGGTGAATAATAAACAAGCATTATGCAACCAAGTGTAATGGGAGTAAGTGTTGCAATTATGCGAGAATCGTTGAATTATGAAGATCCGACTTTTTCGATGAATCTGTCGCTCTTTTTATATCGGCCGCCCCGGAGATTACGGCTATCGTTAACTCGGCTAGCCATTTGCATGGCTGGCTTTCTTCCTGTCCGAAAATAGATTCTAAATATAAACTTACTGCCTCGGATCTATAATTAATTTGCTAGATAAAAATGAAACTTTATGTACAATACTCCGCGGATGTGAGAAGAATGATATTCCTTTATCCGAGGAGGAAGTTTTATTAGAAAACTCGTCCGCTGCAGCAATTTTATTACAAAAATAAAAAAAAAAAGTCCGCAAGTAAAAGTTGCCCCTGCAAGAAGAATTTTCCTCTTTGAGGTTATGTAGCGGCGTTAATAATTAAAGCCCCGCGCGCCGAGCTTCCTACAATTTACTATCGTCATCAAAGAGAAACTCAAAGTACTCAGCACCAAATACAATAAATTCCTCAAAACGATTAAAAAAAAAAAAAAGAAAGAAAAAAAAAAAAGGAAGCAACCGGGCAGCCGAACGAGCCAAGACAAATTTATTACGCTCGCCGCGCAAAAAGCAGCTAAAAGCGCGCTTGGGAAAAAGCGAGAACCGGTCGTGCGTGCTTTGGTACGTACAAAAAAAATCGGGGCCAGCAGCAGCCTGCAGACCGAGAGAGAGAGAGAGAGAACGACCATTTATAATCGGCGCGAAGGGGGAGGGCACTTTAAAGGTCCCGCGTGCGCGCAATTACTTTCGGTAAAGTAAGCAATCGACGCGCGCGATTCGAGGCACGCGGCGCGCCGTTTTATCGCTCTGGCCTATCCGCGAATAAGGGAGAGGAGACAGAGAGAGACAGAGAGATAAAAAAAAAGGATTGTCCTCTCCCCGCGCGCGGATGAAATGCGCCGCGAGGTATGCGCCGCGAGATAAAAATCCCGCAGCCGGGGCCGATCCGATGTAAGAGGACTCACTTAGGGCTCCGCGCGCGGCGATTGTACCGATGCGCCGCCGGATCGAGAACGAGAGCTGCGGCCGCTAAGGAGATCGGGAGAGGATAGCGGAGAGGCTGGATTGAGATTTGCTCGTTAGTTAAATCGGTCTCTCTCCCTCTCTCTCTTTCGAGCGACGCTCGCTGTACTCGCTCGTTCGATGTTTCATTTGTTTTTTTTTATTGTGAATTTTTTGATTTGGAAATTTAAAGGTTTGGGGGGAAGTTTTAGTTTGTTCTGGGCGGTTTTACACGACCTCCAAGACGATCGTCTTTAAAAACTTTGACAGAGAAAAAAACGTCAGCTAACATTTGTGCACATTTTCAATATTTCTTCAAATTCTTAAATTTTAAAATTTCCGACGGCAAAAAAGGTGCAAAAAGGGTATATAGAATATTCGATTAAATTTGACTAATCCTAAACTCCGAGTTCGTAGAAGATCCACCCAACCAGTGTATCTCCCTCCTTCCGTTTCTAACCGCCGGTCTGCACTTCGCGCAGTTCTATCCTCCAAACAAACAGCGGCTGAAAAACGGCAATCTCAATAATCTCGCGTATATCGAGTCGCTCCCCCCGTACATCAACAAAGCGCCGCGGCCAAAGTATAAAGCTGCGCTCTCGACGCTTTACAGCCCGGCTGCAAACGCGCCGCGGCATCAGCGGATATCTCCGCGCAGTGTCAATAAAACGCTTCTCTCGGTACTCCTCCTCTCTGTACTCGGCAGCGTTCGCCATGGCGATCCCGAAGAATATACAGCCGCCCGGCGCAGCTCGCTCGGCAGCCTCCGCATCTCTCGCGGAGAGAGATCATTTAGCCGAGATAATTGCCAAACATTGTTCACCTTGTTAGCCCCGGCCCGGCAAACTTGCTCTCTCTCTCTCTCGAGTTAATAAGCGCGCGCGCGCGGTGCGCGAGAGAGAGCAGCTCGTGTGTAAATTAGCGTCTTCAATTTGTAAGCGCTCGCGTGACTGGCCGCCGCCGACGGCCTTAGGCGCTTCTGCTCCTCTCTCTCTCGGTGGAAGCGCCCCAACTTGGCGCTATTCGCCGGCGGTAGCACACACCGGCAATAACAATGATGGAAGCTCCGCGAGCGGCGAGCGATGCGTTGCTGCTCCGCGGACGGCAACTTCTTAACTCTCTCTCCCGGCCGTGCGTGCTGTGTGTGCCTGCTCCGCTCGCGAGCCGCGCTCGACTTGTGGCTGCGATCGCCGCGCCTCGTACAAAGGGCTTCGCGGGAACGAGTTGGCGAGGAATAATTGCGAGCTTTTGTTCGAGCCCGCGGTTTTATTTCTTGTCGTTATTTAAAAAAAAAAACATGTTCGCGTTGTTTCGTTTTCAACAATTTATTTATTTATTTATTCGAACCAGAGCGACTACAAATGAATTACAAATAAAGAATCGCATTCGTTGTACATATTTACATTATAGTATATATAACTCAGCAGAGGAAAAAGTATTTTCCTGTGCGCTGGTCTGGTGAAATTTAATAGTAATCTTTCTGATATAGTTTCAAAAATAATTTTAATTAACTTCCGTTTCGTTTATACTTTCAATTAAACGCCACGCGATCAATATTGCAGCTTGTTTATCTAAATCACCGCAATAGTCAATTAAAAATCCGTAAAAATTACACGACCGATATTTCCGTTTTTAATAAATATAACAGCGAATCTAAATAAATCACCAAAAAAAAAAAAAGCATCGCTATCAATTTTAATTAGGCGAGCCGATACTCCCCATTTTCTGCATTTCTCGCTTCAGCCAACGCAAGAGACGCCGATTCGAGGCGCCCGCGATATCTCCCCAACAGAGTCCTAAGCTCCGCGCGAGATTGAGCAAGTCTCGCTCGCACGACCGAGAAAATATAAAAAGTCCGCGGGCTCGAAACGCGCACTGCTCGGGTAAATAAGCGACGCCCACCGAGAGCCCCGCTCGCCTCTCTCAATTTCCCAGAATCCGCGAAAGAGAGAGAGAAGGAGAGGGAAACGCACTCGGCGCGTGTTCCCCATAATCCTTTCATTATTCACGGCTGCCGCGGCGGCGGCGGCGGCCGCTTAGCATAATTGACAGTGTAAATTATCGCGCCGAGCTTCGGGAAACAATCAGCGATCTATCATTGCTCTCGCGCCGAAACCCGTCCCTCTTTTTCTTCCCCCCGGCGCGCGGCTCCGGGAGGGGATCTCTCGCGATAAAACGCGCCGATATAACGAGGCGTCCTCGCCTCGCCTCGCCGACAAAGGCGTTTATCGTCCCTTCTCTCTCTCTCTCTCGCTTCTTCTTGCAACGCGGCTCGACTCTCCGGTAAGAAGCGCCGCTGCCGTCGCTGCCCTTCTTCTGCAGGCAGGAGGAGGCGGCTTTTGCCTTTGCGCAATTTCGGAACGATGCACGTGCCGAGATTTCGGGGCCCGTGGGAAAATGAGCGCGGCTGCCGCCGAGGCCGCGGCACTCGAGATCAAATTCTTTTATTGCCCCGACGACGTTTCGTTCGCGGGATCTCTGGCTGCGCTCGGGCTTTCGAGGGGGTTAATTTGTTGTTTGGGCTCTCTGAAGGAGCTTGTTTTCAGAGACTGCCGATGAAGCTATTAACTTTGGTTACTGCAACGTTTGTTCTCGATAAAGGCTTGTATTAGGTATATTTAATTGCAAAGTAAAAATAGAGCGCAAATTATTAAAAAGAATTTTTTACCCTAAATAAAACGCGATACAATACCTTGCTGAACTCATATCCTGCATTACCTCCAAAGCACCTTCTATCATTTTTCTTGCTCAGAACCTCAGACGGTCATTTGCCGTCGGTGCAGCAGTCACCAGAAGTTTCTCCGAATCTTGGCGCTCCCGCATAAATAATCATCGGTGCTCAATCGCGCGAACCTTTAAATTCCTCCGTCCCTCTCTCTCTCGAGATCCGCTCTCGGCCGCCCAATAGAACGGATAATTTATTCCCGTTACGTAACCGCGACGGCGGCGGCGGCGGCTCGCGCAAAAATTAAGTTCCCGCGCGCGGCACATTAATTAAAACCGCGCGCGCGCACTCTCTCTCGTCGGCTTCTTAAAATTGAATAAAACATGGCGGCCGATGCAATCAAGCCACCCCCCCCCCCCCGCGCACCCGCCGCCTAATCAATGCGTATTTATGCATTCGAGCCGCGGGGCCGGGGAGGAGTCGGCCGCGGTTCTTTATTATTTCCGCGATATTAAAAGGCGCCGTCGTTAAATACACGCGACACTTCTTTAAAACGTCGAAGATGCACGGAGAGAGAGAGAGAGAGGAGCATTGAATTATTGAAGGCGGGGAGAGAGGGGGGGGGGCATTAGCATGGGCTTGAATTATTCATTCGGGCGAACGGTTAATCCGGCAGTATGTAAATTAATCCCTCTAATTGCCAGCGACAGCGACTCGCTGTCGAGTTGTTACCCGAATCATATGCATTTATACTAGCCGCGCGCGGACGAGTGGTAGCGGCGGCGGCGGCGCGCCCCCGTATATACCGGCCGAGGCGCATTAAGATTACAACGAATTAATCCGAGCGCGAGAATGCACCGCCCGCGGTATTGCCCCGTAAGGAGAGATTTTGAACGGGAGAGGAGGGGGGGGGAGAGATACCGACTGGACTCTCGCCGATAGCTAAATAAACAATTATGCTAATGCCCCCGAGTGTCTGACGCCTCTCTCTCTCTCTCTCTCTCTCTGCTCCGCTGCGCTGATTCGGAGACTTTTTTATGCGGTGGTGATTAACCTGGTTTTTCGACGTTTATTTTAACGGGCGATTTGGGTGTGGACTGAGAAAATTTTTTTTTAAAAATTACAATTTCATTTGTAAAAATTACTATTTTAATGGTACTCGTGGGACAGACTAAAAAAGTTTTATATTTTACTTTATAACATAGTAATTTATATGAATGATATTAAATTTAAAAACAAATTTTTATTTTATTTTATTCTTATTTTTCTTTTTTTTTGTTTATTTTTAACTTTAATTTTTTTTTCAAATTTATTTTTATTATTTTTAATGTATAATTTAAAGTTTAATTGATAGAAATAACACAATTTTTTTTGACGGCGGTTGGATTCGATCCCGGGACCTTCAGCTTGGCAGTCGTGCGTCTAACCACTCACCTAAATATGATTCTTAAGGAAAAAAAAAAAAATCTTTTAAGCTTAACTTAAAAAGAATTCATTTGGGATAGTTTTGCCTTTTAGAGCCCTTACGATCGCCTTATGACAGCCCTTATCAGGACCTTAGCAGGTAACCTTAGAAGGGCCTCATGATCTGGTCAGGCTACCAGAAAAATTTTCTTCTCGGATTGAGAAAATAATTTTGGGACTTGTATAGATGGAACCATTGGTAACGAGAAAACTTTAATGATAACATTTAATGATAATAAATATGATTACACCAAATAAATTTATAATTAATTTGTATATTATGAAAATATAATAATTAAATCGACGTTTTTGACTTGCGCAGAAAATATTAATAATTACTATTTAGTTTTGCAAAATTTACTGAAATAATCGTAAGATACACAAAATATATTGCAAAAAATACTAAAACTGCGGTAAAAATTATTAAAATATAAGTCTGTCCTCCGAGTACCATTAAAATAGTAATTTTTACAAATAAAATTGTAATTTAAAAAAAAAAATTTTTCTCGGTGTAGGGGGTGGAAAACGGAGGCCTTATTAGTGACGGGAAGGTTATGTTACATAAGGTATTCAGTTATATAAAGCCTTGTTAATTATTGCTCCTATTTTGTGAAACAAGCAATTTAATACGGCGAAATTGTGTACGAAAATAAACGTGAAAAATATGCACCCGGCAAATGAACGCATTAAATAGTAAATTAGAAATAGAGGTTTTTAATACACCCTTTCAGATTCGGTTTGAAAACTGAAAAAAAAAGAAGAAATTTCAACGTTTATACGCGCATTGAAAAACAGATTTAAAAAAGTCTCGAAACTCAGATCAAAAATAAAAGGGGAGAAATTGTATGCCGCAATAATTAAGACGAGCCTTTTCATTATCCGCACAATGCCCGATGCATTAACGCTCAATTCGCCAAAGAACGAATATGCACGCGAGACTAAAATTCAAATGCGCTTCCGTTAATAACGAGTTCTGAAAAAAAAAAAAAACAATCACCCCCTCTCCCCCGGTAATAACATCTCGCGCTCTAAGCAAATGAAGCGGCGGGCCATTGAGGACGTCATTTTTCCGCGTAATTACCGCGGCCAATTCATAACTCGGAGAGAGAGAGCTCGACAAAAAGGAGAGAGAGGCGCGCGCGCGCGAGAAGAAAAAGCAAAACAAAGCGCGCAAACTCGTCTCCGCCGCTGCTGCTTGCAAAATGTAATCAAGCGCTCGTGCACAGAGAGAGAGAGAGAGAGTTTCCGCGATGAAGAGACGCAAAAAGGGGACACGCCGCGAAAACAAAGCGCGCGGAGGGCGGAGAGAGAGAAAAAAAAACAGCGAGCGTTAATTGCATTAGATACCGACGCGGCGGCGCATCGGCATAAAGCAGCAGCAGCGGCGGCAGCCCCTCGTTAATTCGGTCGGCAATTAAATACCCTCCCGGGCGCATCGTCCCGCGTCGATGGAAGAATGAAAGGAACTCTCTCTCTCTTTGCGCGCGAGCGCGTTTTCGAGTGCGCGCGATCATATAATTGCCGACGAACCGAATCCTAAACCCTCCCCCCGCGGCCTCGCGTGTCTCTTTCGAAGTCATCCCCCGCGCACTGCACCGCCGCGCGTTCGAGTGGGCCGCGCTCGAATCATCGTAATTAAAAAGAAACAGGGCTAAATTGAAGCGCTTCCCGGAGGAGAGAGCCGACAAAAGGAAGAGAGAGCGCGGGGACGAAATTCATAGTTGGCCTGTAAAGCCGAGAGCCGGCGAAATGAACCCCGTCTCTCTCTCTCTCCCGCGCGCGAGAGCATTCATCGCCGAGCTTTACGAGCTTTTCGCACTAGCGGCCTTACTCGCGCTGCTCTCTTTCTTCACCCCTCCCCCCGCCGGCCTCTCTGTATTTACGTAAAAAGCCCGCGCGCGCGCGAGAGCGCGAAATTCATTAGAGGCCGCGCGCGCGCTCTTTTTTTTTTCGGAGCGATGATTTTACTCGACTTTCTTTTCTTTTTTTTTTTTTGTTCTTTCTAAGCGCCCGAGAGCAAGTCGAGCGAGAGCTCCAGCCGAGATGATGGAGCTTTTTTGGTTTAATCGAGCGAGCTTTTCTGCGGGCTTTTTTACACTCGCGAAGGGAGAGAGAGAGAGAGGAGAGGATGACGCGTAATTAAAGTTTTATTTTTCGTGCGTTTGGTTGCTTTTAAGTGGCGACTTTATGTCTTTTAATAAGTCGAGGCTTTTTTAGTCCCCGACGAGAGAGCTGCTCGGGGAATATATGAGAGCGCCGGAGCTTTTAATAGGAGAATCCTTCTCTCTCTCTCTCTCTCTCCGGCTTTCTCTTGCTTTTCTCTTACCTTTTTTCGCGGAGCGAATGAAGGCTTAATGAATTATTCGAATGCGATTTTCATGCTCGTTTCGAGGAGTGGTTAAATAGATTTTTTTTTGAGCGCTATAAATGGCGCGAGTGAATTTTAGGTTAATCATATATAAGTTTATTTGCTTTTTAAAAAGATCTTTTCTTCGCGAATAAACGAGGATTTGCTAGAATAACAAATTTATTCGGATGCTGTAATTTTTTTGTTTTTCAACATTTTAATAACGCCAGTAAAGATTTATTCGCTTTTGAAAAGAGAATTATATTTGAATTTTTAATTCGTCAATATTTATACGAAAATGGAATTAATATAAAGAAGATTAGCACAGCTTCTGCGTAAAGACGACACGTAAAAATCGTGAAGCCTTCTCGTTTACGTGTCATTTTTGTTTGAAAATAATTTTTCTAAATAAGAACAATCAATTACCACATAAGGATTTAAAATTTGCATCATCCTTAACAGACGTAAAAAAAGTAAGCTGAACCAAAGAAAAGCCTCGTCCCTACCACTCGAAAAGATCGCCGTCGCAAAACCGTCCCGTCCCTCACCTCTCGTAACGTCTCTCTCTCTCTCTCTCCCCCGTCGTCCCGATCCTCCGAAAAACCCTCTCTCCTCTCCCACAGCTGATCTTCAATCGGCGACAAAAAAAAAGGCGCTTTAAAAGGCAAAAGCTTCCCGCGTATACACACCCGAAGCTTCCACCCACACGCGCTCTCTCTCTCGCACACGCAAATATTCGCCTGCACGACGACGACGTCGCGCGCGAGCGTGTGTGTATATCCGTGACGGCGGCGGCGGCAGCAAGGAAGGGACAAGAGGGACGATATATAATGTTCCGCGATATTAAACGGGACGCATTCCAGCGAAACTCCCCGTCCTCTCTCTCTCCCTCCGCCATACGCTGCTCTCGGCTACCCTGCTATGAATGCTCCTACGCTCTCTCGCCCTCGCTTATCCTCCTCCCCCCTCTTCCGCCGGCAGCGCCGCTCGTGTATACGTCGCCTCTCTTTCTAATTTATCTGTTCTATTTACTTTTCTCTCACTTCTCCGTGGGTGGGTGGGGGGGTTGTTTTTTGGTCTTCTGCGAGCTGCAGCCGGGATCTTTATGAAAAGGCAAAATAGTGCGGGGAAAGCTTGCCGGGGTTATATGAGCTTTTTAAATTCGGGACTCTCGCGCCTGCTTTCTAATTTCTGGACTCGCCCGGCTTTCGCCGCGTCGAAGCCGCGTGGTACTCGTTTCGACGAACTTTACAGCTGTTCCGTATAATAAAATCATCGCTGATTAAACCTGGAAAAGAAACTAATATTTCTAGTAATAGCATCCGCCCAAAAAAAAAAGAACGGCAAAAAGCCTCTAAAACAAAAAAAAAAGCCCTTCCGCCCGATCGAGAACAATCGCGAAAATCGCTCTCCGCCGATACTCTCCGCACACTTCGTCCCGTTCCCGGTGGGATGGGAGAACAGATCGTTCGTCGCCCCTATCGCTCGACCGAAATATCCGCGCGGCGTATCAGGCCGGACGGCTGCGGCGGCCGGAGAAAGGGCGCCTCTCTCTCTCTCTCGGCCGGAGCCGAATCGTTACACGGCAAATTTACAGCTCGCCCCGGCCTGCCTCTCGGCCGCGACGCCAGAAAACCGCCCCCTGTCGTCCCGCGCGCCCGGCGATATTCCCGAATCTGGGCTTTATGATATCGGCCGTTGCCGCCGACCGACCCTTCCTGCTCTCTCTCTCTCTCTCGCCCACCGACGAGGGAGTCGACGCGGAGAGAGTCTCTCGAAGGGTTTGGAACGCGGGTTTTCTTTCGTTTTTCTTTGCGGAGGTGTGGCGGGGAGTTTTCGGCGGGATCGATGCTTTGTTTATGTCGAAGATCTGAGATTAAAGGTTGGCAGTGTGTTATCGGGTGATTAATCAACGTGTTTGCTTTTGGTTAAGGTCGCGACTGTTTTTCAATCTTGGAGTCACAGGAAATTCACCTTCGATGATGTACTACTTTTTGACGGTTTACATTGCTTTTCAACATTGAATCCTCAACAGACACCAATATACTCTTAAATCCCACAATCAGTTTTTCAAGAAAGCAGTTAAAAGAAATTATCACGCAAACGTGCTCGAAACGCTATTATCGTTACCGCGTAATTAAGAGCCAAAGACTTTGTCGAACACGTCAAATATACACGGCGCTTGCAATTATTTTTAGCCGCATGACAGAGAGGAATTCTAAACGGCGGAACACTTGCGCGCGCCGAAAGTTTTTCCGTTTATTTAGATGACGAATATCGCTGCCGAAGGTCGGCCGCCGCGCTCGGCCAACTAAACTCCGCGCGCCGCTTTATTATCTCGCGGCAACGCGGAAACTCCGCTCGTTACAAAAGCGATCGAGCGCGCGCGCGACGCGCAATAAAACGGTGTGCGCGCGCGTTCGCCGATAATACACGCGAGAGAGCGGGGAAATTTCCCGCGAAATCATTGTACACGCGAGAGAGAGAGAGAGAGAGAGTCGTTCGTCGTCGCATCGGGGCGTATTCTCAGAATCCCCCCGGGGGGGTTGGGTCGGACGCAAAAACGGCAGAGGGACTCGCAGAGCTTCGCGCAGCATTTCACTCGAAGAAAGTGAAGAATGTTCTCGGGCTCGCGCACATCGCTCATCGGCGAGCAGAGAGAGAGAGAGAGAGAGAGAAGCGGACCTTCCTCTCCTCCCCGGCATACCCGGCCGGCATTCCGAAACGGCCACCCTCCTCCTCCCCCCGCATCCCTCTCTGCAGCGAGGGGGGGGTGAATGCAGTCGTGCGTCATCCGCCGTGATCTATGCTCCCTGCCCTCCCTCCCCCCGCGAGAGAGAGAGAGAGCGTGTCTCTATTAAACTGCAGGTTTTTCCTCGCCGCGCGGCTCGCGGGCACGCCGGCTGCTCTGCGGTTGGTTTTCATATTTCGCGGGCGGGGGGGCGGGGAGACGGTGGATGGAAGTTTTGCGGATGGGGGGGAGGGAGGCCTGGTATTCCGAGGGATTTCGGACCGGGGAACGCGGGCCACTTCATTTGGCCCGGGGAGATGCGCGCGCAACGGCGGTTTCAAGGTTTATTACTCGGGCTTGGTTTACGCTCGGGGACTAATCTTAGAATTTTCCGGCTGGATGTCGATTTTGGGAATGCTTCGGATTGGGAATTCGTTCTGGGGAGGCTGTTTTTTGGAAATTTTAGTTCTTCGTTTACTTGTATTGAAACGCTGTTATTTTACAGTTGCGTTTTTATACCTGCCCTGGTAGAGTTTGAATCCATTTTTCGAACAGAAATTGTCCACTATGGCAATTCCACTAGGCACGTAGCCAAATATTGGCCAAATCTTAAATGTAACGTTTTTCTAAGTAATTTTACCACAGTTTCCTGGTCTGGGTAAAATGCTCATGCATTGATATGGAATATGAGTATGAATATGAAACGCTTATTATATACACTCAGAGAAAAGTTTAGTAAAAATTACTATACTGCCTAATAAAGCCGCCACAGACTGTCAAAACCCAAAAAATTACCATATACTTTAGAGGAAAATTTACCAACAGTATAATAAAATTTCTTATAAAGTATAGTCATTTTTTGGGTTTTGACAGTCTGCGGCGGCTTTACTAGACAGTATGGTAATTTTTACAAGATTATTTGTAATTTTTACTACACGGAGAAAAATTTTTAAGAAAAACTCGCCAGTAACTCGAGGACAGTCTTTCAATTAGGATAAAAAATTACTAAACTTTACATTAAAATTTACTATACGTTTAATAATTTTTGCTAAACTTTTAATAAAAATTACTATAAAGTATAATAATTTTTTACTCTAATTGAAAGACTGTTCTCGATTTACTGGCGAGTATAGTAATTTTTCTTAAAACGTTTCTCTCCGTGTACATTTCTTCTTTCAGTGTACATTTTTTTTATGCCAAAACCTTTGTACATGTTGACTGCTGCTTTTTAAGCCTGATTCATACCTTGTTTTACGTAATTGTAAATCTCGAATTAAAAGGTGGAAGAATAAAAACTTTAACAATTCAGGTTCAGCTAAATCGGGCAAATATTTGTCCAAATTCTATTCGATTATTTAATCCAAAAAAAAAACGTTCACCGGGTCTCTCTTTCCGAAAACTGCCCGCTCGCCCCCCGCGCGCGCAATAATCCCTCGGCGACCCGCGGCTCGCGCCCTCTCTCCCCTTCCTCCCGAAATCCGCGGCGAACGCGCGCGCGGCTGAAAATCCAATCAGCACGGCATTCCCGCGCTTACAGCCGCCGCGGCGGCGGTCCTCAAAAAATCTCCGCGCGCGGCCGCCGCCGATCCAGAAATTCCGTTACATGCAGCGGATCGCGGCGGCGGCGCGCGGCTCGAATTCGCGCTTGCGCGCCTCAAAAATGTGCGAGGCTCGGCCGCCGCCGCCGCTGCAGAGAGAGGCAAGGTGAAAATCCCGGCGGCGTGTGTGCGTGCGGCGCAGCGCGCGCGCAGGTATGCGTAACAGGGTAGCAGGAGTCGTCGCGCGCGCGGAGCTTGGTGGGGGGGCACAAACGGGGGAGGCGCACACTCCACCCCCGGGAGTCCGGGGGCGGAGCCACCGCCCACGAAGCCCCTCCGAGGCTCTGATACGCGCTATCACGCGACCCGAGGGGACACTTGTTGCGCAACGCTCTGCTGCAGCGGAGGGTGAGAGAGAGAGAGAGAGGAGGCTGCTGATTGTTTCCTGACCTGCGCGCCTGCTGATGATTGACTCGGATTGTCGGCTAAGGTGTTCTCGCAAGGGAGAGGCTGTTTATTGTGTCGTTTCGCCGGGCGATGTTAATTAATCGGCTTTATTTTATTGTTCGGGTGGAATAACGTATATTGACGAACGTTGGTTACGAAGACGGGCAATTATTTGCGTTTGTAAAAGGTTCCAGGTTATTAATTTACTTCGATGACGTCAATATGTACGTTTTGCAAGGATTGACGAACAATGTGAGAGGTACATCTAAAAATATATATTTATCAATTATTTACGCTTGGAAAAACGTACGTAGCTCTTACGAACATTTAAGTTTTAGCATTTAATAACAAAACTGTTGTCACATCAAACTTTTCCTCTGCAGACGCATCCGCACGAAAAACTAAACAGAAGAAACACTATTTCGCGCACCGACGCCTCGTCGCTCCTTTTTCACGCCAAACTCAGCGTCGAGCGCACACCTCGCTCCCTCGAAAAACTGCCTCGTCTCCTTCTCGCAAAACGAGAGACAGGCGTTCGAAAGTGAAAACCGAAATCCAAACGCGCGCTCTTCCCATCGAGAAACGCTCGGGCGCTCATCGAGGCACTCCGCGGAAGAGCAAGAAGACATAAAAAAAGAATTCGGCGCGCGGGGAACCTCTCCCGCGAATTCCGCGCTCAACAAGTTTCGGCTCTAACCCGGAGGGGGGGAGGGGGCTGCTCCCCTCCTCAGCCGGCGTTAATATCCCGTTAGTCTTTGAAAAAGCACGCGGTCGCACTGCAGCGCCGGGAAGAGAGAGGAACCCCCGTCTCCGCGAAAATGACGTCGTCGTCGTCGTCGTCGTCGTCGTAGTCGCGGGGGGCGCGATCGTGACTGGCTCTCGCGCATCGGAGCCCTCTCTCTCTCTTCCTCTCGGCATCCACCCCCTGCCCCTGGGGGGAGGTGGGGGTGGGGGGTAGGTTGCTCGCGCGCGTTCCGCGACTTCCACAGGCCGGCGTGCCTGCGTCGGCAATCCTCCGGAAGTCTTAGGATTCCAGGAAATTTCACGACCTACCTTACTCTCTCTATCCGTATCTCTCGGGGTTGCGCGCAACCCCGAGAGAGAGAGAGCGAGAGATAAACTCGGCTAAAGGGGCCGTGCGCCGCCGCCGCCGCTGCTGCCGGCAGTTTACTCGGAAAGCTCGCACGTGCGTGTGCCTCGCGCGCGACCCCGAGCTGGTTGGTGCCGCTGCCGCTGCTGCTGGAATTTTTCGAGGGAAACACGCCGCCGGCGGCGGCTCTTGGCCTACTGCATCGCTCGGAGCTTTGCTTTTATGGGCCGGTGAATTATGTACTTTCTGTTAGGTAGGTTGCTCTCGGCGAATCGGTCGTTTTTTGGTTTTGGGGCGCGAGGATTTTGAACTTGTTGGGAGCGTTTTTAAATGCGAGCGCGTTCGCGTGCCGTTCGCCAAAATTTCAATGTAATGCTGACCGTTGGGGAATGTCGGACAGTATGGATTAAAGTGGATTAATTACTAATAGGTTAAAAGATTTACTTGTACGCTTTGTGTCTTATGAATGAAGCTTCTGAATTTCAGAAATTTCAAAGCCGTTTGTTATAAAAAAGGATAGTGAAATCAATTTTATAACACGGTTTTTTCAAAAGATAAAGCAAAATATACAGTTATATTAAAAAAATTAAACAAGCCAGCAAAGCCGAAACACGTAAATCAACTTTAAATTGAATTCTCAATATTTCCCAACTTCCCGCACAATTTTCAATATCTCGTACATGTCATTAGACCCACATTTTCCCCCATATCCATCAAAACCCAAAGCCGATAAACCAGTTTATGCTAAAGATGTCTTTTTACGTTACAGGCAGTGCGGTGGCTGCAGCCGACACCATTTCCTCACCGTGGACCCCCGCAAGTTCCGGGCCGCCGCCCGACGCCAACGGCACCGGCTCGGATACAAAAAATCTCGACGTTGGCGACATCAGCGATGTGAGTTGTGCTCTCTTTTGCTCTCTCGTAACCGCTTTACCCCTTGCCTACTAGGCGCGTGTACAGAGTCGCGCGCGGAGAATGCTTAAAGAATGCAAAAGCTACTTGTTTTTGTTTCAAAATTTTTAAAACTACGGAGAGAGAGCGAGCGGGTTAAACAGTTTTGCGATCAAAGGCTCACCCGGTGCTCGTTTTTTTTTTCTACGGTTCCGCGCGCAAAAAATTATTAAGTTTTTTAGCTTGGCTCGCGTTTGTTTTGTCGGAGGGAAAGATACGGCGAAAATGACGTCTGGCAACTTTTTAATTTTTTTTAAGACGGATGTTTTTAAATAAATTATAATAAATAAATAATGAATGATAAATTAAAAATAAAACATAAGGCGGATAAAATAAAATGCGAATTATTTACTTTGCTTTCAAAATTTTTATTTACGTTTATGAAATAAAAGTTAAAATATTTATTATTTCTCATATTGAAAAATGTTATAAATTTATTTATATAACCTCATTTTTTATTAATTATACAAAAATTTTCAATATTTTAACGTATTTTACGTATTCATCAAATAATAATCCATTCAATTCTCACAAAGCATTTTAAATTTGCGCGCCGCTCCTGTCTCCTTTAGTTTCAACGTTCACCGCCAGGTGGACGCCCGAAAATTCGCATTTTTTCGACTCTCGCAAGTGACCGAATCGCTTGACGGTTCGTATATAAGGAGCGTCGGGAACTCTACCTGTCGTACTTGCTTCGGCAGTACATATACTAAAATTGGAACGATACAGAGAAGATTAGCATGGCCCCTGCGCAAGGATGACACGCAAAATCGTGAAGCGTTCCACATTTTTTGCTATTTTGTTTTTTTTTTGTTTTTCATTTATTTGTATTACAGTTTTGATAATTATTTTTATAATTATTTTTAATTATAATATTTTTATTATTACGTATGATTACGTATGAATTCGTATTATTATTTTATTCATTTGATATATTTTAACAATAACTTTTATTTATTTATAAAAAAATATATTTACAAATTTTTTTAAAATTTCATAAATTTAATTTCACACTCTGTTCATGCTCTATTTGTTATAAAAAAAAAAAAAAATTTTAAACATCTTTAACTAAAAGTTATAATAATACTTTAATGATAATAACGCGCTTAAAGGTCTTGTGACAATGTGTTTTGTCAAACGTTATCGTCGATTTAAGCGTTCTATTTGTAGGAACAGCTGACTTAGTAAACATAAACAATCATTAATCTCACATAAATAAACACGGTAATGCACAATGGAAAGATTTAAAATTTTATTGGACTTAAAAGTATCGGAAAATTCAGGCAATTTATACTCTTTTTTTTTTTTTTATTAAAATAATCTGTTTATAATTTTTTAAAATAATAATATTCTAGACTATCGGTACCATCGAAATTAGGAAACCGTTAAGAGTACTATCGTTAAATATAAAAAACATTTTATTACAAAGATCGTCAAGTTTCTCGCCTCGACAATTAATTACCCACTTCGAGATCCCGCGCCAATCACCGCAGTCGAGCCAATTTACAAATCTCGCAGGGAATATACATTCGCCTCGATTCGCCGAACAGTCCGTCGGCTAATTAACAGAAACGGAAGCTAAACGGGCGAAAAACGGCGCGCGCCTCTCTCCGCCTTTGACCGAAGCCTTTGCGGGCGATAATCTCCGCTCGGTCGCTCTCTCTCTCCCGGCGCATATCGATAACTAATAACTCGATACGACGCCGGGCTGCAACGTGCTGCTCCCTCCTCCCTCCTCCCGGCGTATTAATAATTAATGAGCCTCGTGTATGTAACTCGACAGGACGAAAAGGACCTATCGGCGGCGGACGCCGAGGGCGTGTGGTCGCCGGATATCGAGCAGAGCTTCCAGGAAGCACTCACCATATACCCGCCGTGCGGCCGCCGCAAAATCATCCTCTCCGACGAGGGAAAGATGTACGGTAAGTAACACACCCGCACGACGGGGCCGATATATACGGCCCCCGATTGTGTCTTTTGCCTTTTTGTTTTTTCGACTCTTTTTGGATTATTGCGCGAAGAAGAATGATGATCGATCGGAATAGCTCGGATGCCTGGCCGATACACCCTTCTTTTTTTTTCTCTTTTTTCGGGAGAGAGTTTTTAGCCCAAGGCGCCCTCGTCCCCCCTTTTTCGCGCGGCGCCTCCGATAACTTGGGGGAGTTTCGCGGCGAAAGTAGAGTCAGGTCTTTGCTTTCGATTCGTAATTGAAAGTTTCTTGGAGATGCAGATCGTGTTTTTTTGTGAATCGCACGAATTGATTAGACAAAGTATTTTGGAGTTGGACACCATTTTTAGAAAACTAATTTCGTTCTAAGCTTACATTGATTTTCTACATTTTATGATTTTTTACGCTTTACAGCCCAAAATAACAGATGTAATTTGCTTAAATTCAACAGATTTATAAAATTGAGAAAAATAATTTCGTTGCATTCCAACGATGCAAATTTCAGACTCGTGTATTTATGCAATAATTAATCAACTACTTTTCCAGTAAAAACTGTTAAAAATGAATTTTACATTCATTACGCAAACTGATTTAAAACAACTTTTATCATATTGCGCAATGTTACTTCTCATTGCTGCGTACAAATTGATTTCAATTTAAATAGCCGAAACACTACACCTCAATCAGTATACTGAGAAAAATGATACCGTAATAATGGAGGACAGGCTTGAATATAAAAAAAAAGCACCGTAAAATTTGGAAAAATTACAATTTCTATAGTAAAATTGCCATAATTCTGGTATTATTTTTGTAAGCGTACTCAAAAGAATGTCCAGTCACTCGAAACTCTTCGCCAGCCCCAAAAATCCCCGCCTCCCCTCCACCGGCTCAGAAAACAAAGTCCCTCCCCCGCAGCCCCGAAATATTCGCTCCCGTCCGAATATATATTCGTCGCGCCTTGCGTCCGAGGGGGTGTCGCTTTCTCTCTCTCTCTCCGTCGCGGCGTCGTCGCGTCGTCGTCGTCGTCGTCGGCCGCCGCCGCCGCGCGCCGGGGGTCGTTATATTGCTCCGACCTGAGGTCAGTCTACGTGACCGCTCGGCGATATTGCCTGGGCGCGCTGCGCGGGACGCGCACACGGACGTTCTACGCTCCATCGCCCATATTCGCCCGACTCTCTCTCTCTCTCTCGACTGTCCACGGGGCCGAGAGAGCGCCGGCGACGCCATAACCGCACCGCAGGCGCCGTGGGACTGGTGTACTCTCTCGCCTCTCGCTCCGGACGCAATAACGCCGACGGAGAGATATAGGTATACGGGGAGCGCGCCCGTCTTTATTTCGGCCTCGATCGCGAGGGCGACACGTTTTTTGCGCCTTCTCCGCGCGGTCGATATCGCGCTTTTTGCACGGCGGGGGGAGTTTTGAGAGAGAGCTTGCGTTCGATTTTCCGGGAAAATTGTAATTTCAGTAATTTTCAGCCCTCGGAGGCGACTGAGCTATTTATTAGCGACGGGCGATGATCGCCGCGTCGATCCCTACAATTACGGCTTCACGTCCTTAATTTCCTGCGATCCCCTCGACAAGTCGGAAAAAAAAACAAAACAAAAGAGAAACGAAGCATTAATTAAATCCCTCTCCGAGTTCATCTTGGCCGAGTATTTCTCGAGCGAAGAAGCGCGTCTCGAGGCGCTTCTCCGACGAAAAAACAAAAAAAAAGAAGAAAAGGTTCCTCGTCCGCTGCGCCCTCCGGAAAAAGGCGAAACTCGGCCTTCTCGCGGGGGGGGGGATGAAATCCGGCGGTTTCGACTTTAGAGCGTCTCTCGGCCGGCAATAACGCTCGATTACGATCGTTTTCTCTCTTTCCGCCAGAGGGGGGAAAACAAAGGATAACGAGGCGCGAAGATGGTTTAACGCATCGATCCTCTCTCACTGCCGGCGAAACTTATTTCATCGCTCTGCTTCGTTGCCCCCGTCGAGGCAGAGAGAGAGCCAATAAACGATCGGCCCTTTTCTCTCTCTCTCTCTCGCGCGCGAGAGCAGCTCTCTTTCGGGATTAAATATCTCGGGGCAATTTACCTTCGTATATATCTCCCGGCGCGCGGCCCGACAAACGGCATCCTTCGACGTGACTTTCCTTTTCCACCTCTCCCCCTCCCCTGAACGCCTGGCTTTTCATTTTGGCTTTTCTACGGATCTGCGATCGACGGCCCCCGCCGTCGGGGCCGGTTCTGGCTGCTGGACGCGGAACGGAGGGGAGTTGCGATGTAAATTTCGATCGAGTGTAGGGAGTTTTTTATTTTGCCTCTTTTTTTGCGTCTCATGGATTGTAAGATATTCGCTCTTCGAATTATGAAGTATTTTGAGACTTTTTAACAGAGTATATATTAATTAGGTGCGGAAAAATAAATTTTAATAACATTTTTAGAAAAAATGTATTTATCGAATCTTACCAATTACAAATCTATATGACCCGCAATGAGTCATCGGTGTTCGATTTCCAATTTAAACAAACTTGCAGATTCACAAAAAAAAGAGTTTACGACGCAAAATAAATTCTCACTACATCAAAGGCATTAATGACCAGTTAAGAGGCATTGCAAGGCATAACTCGGCTGAATAGCCGCGGCAAAAAAAAAAGAAAAAGAAGAAAAAAGAGCAGCTAAACTGCACCGATGCCGTGCGGTAAATTATATACTTGCCGAGAAATTCAATAGCGGCCCAAGGTACATATCCGGTGCGCGGGGATATCGCGCGAGAGAGTCGCTTTGCGTTTTCATTTCGAGGAAAAACGCGCGCGCGCCCGCGTAACGACGCCTTTCTAACGCTACAATTAACAGCCTCTTTTTTACGGCCGTATATCTTCGAGGGGCACTTATATGTATCCGCGGCGGGAGGAAACGCCGCCGAGAGGATCGACTCCGATGTTTACATATATATATATACGCCCGGCTGTAATCTCTTTTTTTTTTTAACGACGCGACGGATATAAAAACTATTAACCCGGTGTGGCTGAGTCGGAAGCCGTTAGACGTCTGCCTTCCGACGGTCGTTACCGTCTAATGGCACGGCTTCGCGATCGCTCCGCGCTCACAGCGTTTACCGCCATTTTTTTTTTATTTTCCGAGTCAACGGTCGCGCGTGGCTCGAATCGAATTTCGAACGAAAAATTTAAGGCGACAAAGAAAAAAAACACTTCTTATTACTTCGTCGAGCTCGCATAAAGAAACTACCTCGCCGAGAAAAGGCGAGTCCGTCTCCCTCGTTCTCTCGGCGCAGCATTTAAAGCGGACATTTCTCAACAAGCAGCCTGAATTTCCTTCCCCCCCGCCGGCCGTCGCATCGCTCGCCGTCGCGTAAAATTCAGAGGCCGGAGCTCTCTCTCTCTCTCGGAGGGTGCGAGGGAAATTCAATATTTGCATGTCCGGCGGATAATAGGAGCTTGGCCGAGAACGCTCGGCAATCTTCCGCGCGAGTAGTGGCCGGGGGGGAGGAGGAGGAGGAGGCGGGGAGCGACGGGGGGGGGACGAAAGATACGACGGCTTTTCCTACGCCGTCCCTTTTCCGGACGGCGGGGGGAGGGGTGGGTGGGTGGGTGGGATGCCGGAGCGAGGCGACGACAAAGGCCAGCGCGACAAGGAGATATATAAGACGCGCCGACGGCCGCCGATCGAGGGTGCGAACGACTCGCCGCCGAGAGCTGGAGAGGCGCGCAGCTTTTAGCGGCGGGGGGGGGGGGGGGGGGGGGGGGGGGGGGGGGGGGGGGGGGGGGGGGGGGGGGGGGGGGGGGGGGGGGGGG